>JARJDV010005717.1:0-28747 GCA_030264675.1 Anaulacaspis nigra | reverse complement strand
CTAAATCCATTTTCATGTTCGAATATATTCACACCTTGCAGTGCTTTCACTTAAGCAAATCGCTGCCGGCAACCTCAACAATGTGTGCACTTGACTCCTCTCTTCCTGTCTAGTCAGTTCCTCATACTAGTACAATTTCGATCTTTGCTTTACGAAACATAGGACAAGCACGTAAAATCTTTTTGCAATGCAGGAACATTAGACATGAACAATTGCAATTTATCAAGAAAAGTTTGTAAAATTTGCTCCAGCGGTTCTTGGTTGTCACGGGTTATTGATTGCTCAATTGATTTTTCCAAATATAAAGCACTCTCACTTAAAATTGATAAATTTAGCAGCACAACTTAACGCTGCGTACACTATGCACCTAACCTAATCAACTCATACGTCACGTAGGTCAATAAGATTACTTCACAATTGCTCCGCACTATTTTTCGCGGAAAATTTGAATTCTTTCTTTGGCCATCGGATATCACAAATAAAAATATGAATCTAATGCAATGTTGCTTCGTCCAGATATTGAATTGTCATTTAGTACAAGCATTAAAATTGTGTCCGATTGACCAAACTATTAGCTCCGTGATAAAAATAAAAGTAAATGTCTATAAATTTTCTCCATCGTATACATTTCCCATTAAAACATTGTAAACACATGGTGAAAAAGTCTGATAAAATACGTACTGGCTGCTCAAAAAACGCGGAGCATTAACAGTATAAAAAGTGTGTATGCGCTTTATTCGTGTGTTGATAATGATGGAAAGCCTTATATTTGTCAATTTCAGCTTTTACACGGTTGTTGTTGTTTTTTTACCGGAATCATGTTCAAAATCAATAAAATACAAGTCCATGTACAGCCGTAGCAAATCTGATTTTTAATGAAGAAGTAAACGTATCAATGGCTTCGCTTTGCATTCTTTATGAGAGTAATCGTTCTAAAAACTTTGCAATCAGTGCGCGCTTCACGTAAATCCAGCTCGATTTGCTTATGATTAGCGTTGTGATTTTGACTTGCGTGATTGTTCACCTGTCTTCGAATACGATTGTATACATATTGAATGCAGTTTACAACAATAATAATACAAGATGCATTCGAATACAAGCCAATTACGGATGTATGTTACAAATATGTGGTGAGACGAAATGCATGTGTGTGATAGTTTAAGTGACTAAATTTACTATTATTTAGTACTGAATCAAAAATGAGCATCACTGCAACGAATTTCATGTGAAACATGCAACGAATGATATTATTATCAGTCGTAATCGTCAGGGATGCATTTATTTAACTCACTACCCCCTTTTCAATCAACGTGTGTAGATTGCAGCTTACTCTTGATGCGCAATTGCTTATGAATACGACCCTAAGAATTCATTCTATGATTTCTTATTTATTCGAAATTATTTGTTTTTAAAGCGCTGCGTGCCGCCCTGCACATCAACTCGCTCCGATATGAACGGAAGTCAATTTGATGCAATTCCAACGTTGTTAATTTCAATCCAATGCAAATTGTTCCACTCGATCGCCCAATAACTTATTCATTCCGTATGGGGATCAATAATCAAATATCAATGAGACTGATGGGACTTTGGACTTTTGCTCTTTTCTACCTTCTCATTTCGCTCCAATCGCATTCTCGCAATAGCAAGAAATGTTGTAACACTTACCTGAAACAAAAAAGAAATATTAGAATAATGTCAATTTAAAATATGGAAAGCAATAAAACTTGGGAAACTTATAAATTATATTACGTGTGGGCTCTGCGCTCGTATACGCGGCGGCATCGTTTGTGATTAAATTGTATTGCTTTACACGTGAAAAGTGAAGCTCCGAAAAAATGCATTTATTATAATATTATATTATATGAGCCGTATGCATTTATGCGTCTGGCCGACTCAAAGGGAATGATGATAATTCATAAAAATCTCTGAATGCACCGAGCGTGTGGTGCGCGCACTCTTTGGCTTTTATTTAATTCCGTTTCCAGTCCAGTCCGCAAGACTTATGTGAGGTGAAGCCAAAGCCTAAACAGCCAACTCAGGTAGAATTAAGCAAGGCAGGTTTATATGAAATCACTCCCTTGTTGTGTTGTTGTGTTTCCATCGCACTCGGACGCATTCACCTGGGAGTGACCACACAATCATCAAGAAATGCATTTGGAAACGTATAAAGCATGCGTCTCTCACCGTATGAAAAACGAACGAACGCATGGAACAAGTGTGAACTAATAATACGAGCCAGGGCAGTGCAATAAAACGTATAAACCTAACGTAAAACTGGTTTCTAATGACCTTTTATATTGATATTATTTTATTCCGACGTTTTATATATGTATCTACTCCGCAGCCGGCATGGAATTCAACAACAAATTGAGGTATTTTAATATCCTCACCGGGCTGGCTCAATCGCTTCACTGCATTCGCAGTGAAGCTCACTTTGGTCTTATCCATAACCGAATCGCAGTGCCATCCGAAAAACGACGAAATGAATGTGTCTGTTAATTAGCTTCAATATTCGTGCCCCTTTCATCAAATTCCAACTGGAATTACACCTAATTATGCGTTCATTTTTATATAATGTTCACCCTTCTTGCATCGACTCCATGTGCGCGCAGAAGGGCTCAATCGACTTGCATTGAAAGAGCATTGCAATGTTGTCTGTTTGACTCGTCGGCCGCGCGTTTTTTGGGGAGAAACAATCGCAAGTATAACGCAGGAGGACCGTAGCAAATTATGGGTTCCAAATATCTAATTACAGACGGAAATACGTTGAAAAATATTATTCGTTTGCTATACATTCAACATTTGAGTGTAAAGATCGTCGAACCCTTTCTATTTCGAGTGTTGCTAAGGCAAAACCAGAATTAATCATTATTTTTATGAGTATTATAATAATATATGTATGTAGTATACTCGAACTCGATGTACGTATGAGCTATTCAATTCATTATACAAAATTGAATACTATCTGGAACACGCACCTGACACATTCAAGAAGATGTAAAAGAATACAAGAATCTTGTATGGCAATTGTGACTTAAAATATGCGAGAAATTTAAAAATTTGAATGCATACTAAATTTAGAGTCAGTTGCGTCTGAATGCAATTTGTTAATGCAAGATAAGTAATTATCATTTTGCAGCAATTTGCTTATTGAAATACTTATATACGCGGCAGACAATGAGCGGTAATGACTACTTATTACAAATCTAAACAATGGACACGGCTCCAGCTCTTGTTCAAACATTAGCCGCGCAGAAATGATATGAGAAAATATATGCGAATAAGAATGTCATTCGAAAAGAATTCGTTTTCGCGGGCTTTGTTTTTCCTTCTTCTCCGCATCGGTAGCAGTGCGAAAATATGTCACAAGACCGCGGGGGAAAGACAGACAACGCGCATTAGAAAGCAATAATATTTGTGTTTGAAATTATATTTTATTACAAAATACTCTTTGCATAATTCGTGCGTCATTAATTACGATTCGTGCCAGTTCTTTAGCTGCCGCTCCACATCTACGGCGCGGTATTCACGAATAGTTTTGTCTCATACTATGCGTAAATAATCTCAATATTATAATTAATATGTAAATATGTAAATAAATTTCTATTAATATTTAAATATGTTTCTAGTTTAAACTGAACAGAACGGCGGAGAGCCGCACGGAACTTCCTCTGCCATGTGCCCGCGCGCATTTAGCTTGGCGCGCTCGCAAGTCGCCTTTAATGATTTGAATTAAATAAGTAAATAGATCAACTTTTACGTCATCGGCTAGTGTTAATTGTTTACTACATTTCGCTCGAACGTTCGTTAATATAAAAACCGAATAATTTGCTTTTGTTCGGTATAAAAAATATGTATAACTATTCATAAAAAAAGAAACGCACACACGTTTGACAGGATGTGAGTTGGCTTTTTATATAATTAACTTTTTAATTGTTTAAATAATTTACATGTACTTACTTACTGTACCTACGTATGCGCAGATATTATTTTTAATGAAATAATTTACGGTATTCAATTCTACATTAAATAAACTAAAATTACTCAATATTGCATGCCGTCCATAGGTTAAAAACTTGCTATTTGTGATGAAATTGTACAATAATTTTTAATATTTTATCGAAACTGGTATTTAATTTACTCATACTTTAAATTAACTTTTTTTGCCTCAAATTTAGTTTGCACGATTGCTCGAATCTTGTATAACACGTCCTTGATTGCGACGCGTTATTAATAATAATATCTGGCCGTATTTAATTTATTTAAATCTCGAGATTTTATAGTTTTATTGCAAGCACGATTTTATGCTTTATTAAAAATCAATTTCGTATAGCAATTATATAAATCTTTTGTTAAATGGCAACTCTGTTACTGACATTTAACTCTGAAATTGGACTGGTTTTTGTTTTATAATTAGCCTCAAAAATCAACGGAGAAATGATTGCGTCAAGACGAAAAATTATTCGCCCGCGAGAAAATAAATGCGAATAATGAAAATCGATATTAACGATCTTGCACGTTATGTTTGAGGTCATCATCACCAGTGCATTTATTCGATCAGTAACCATCAATTTTTTTCGCTTTCGCACTGCGAGAATGACAAGTGGGAATCGAACACAATCGACACAATCGAAATGTTTAATAGCTAATCACTTTGTTAAAAATATAATGACTCGTACAAATGCGCTATTCACTCGTATTCTCACTCAGGTATTACGCATGCAACAAACACATGCGTACGTCCGTACAGCGCCATTCAATGCACAATATAATTACACTCGATTTTTTCGCTTTTGCGGCGTCTCCGTTCAACATTTCTTTAGGGATACCCTGCTGACCTTTTTCAATTCATATTATATGTAAAATGCTAAATATCACGAACAGTTTGTCACTGTGAACAATGTACTCGTACCGATATTCGACATTGTTGTGTATTTTTATAACGCGTTAAATTAATATTAATATTGCCTGATACAGGGACAAATTTAAAATTTAAATACAATTCCCGAATAAAATATGTGTGCGTGAGTGCGTGTGCTCCGTAAGAAAGGTTACGGTGAGTTGATTTTTTATGGCGCTTCCTTTTAGTGCTTTATTTTTGTACGCTGCTGCTGCTGCTATTGCAATGCGATACACAGACAGGGGGCGGCTGCTATGAGAGAATCAAACTTTTGCTGGAATTTTGAGCCGATTCGATTAACTTTTCACGAGGTAAAAAATGGGCAAAGCTTGTTTGATTGCCGATAACGTTGCATTATTGATAATGCGGCTTCGGATGCGGCGGCAGTAAACGTCCCGTCGCGTTCGCGATTTCGGTTCTGCGTGATGCCCAGATGGATGATACATAAATGTATAAATGATTTTTCCCATATTTTTGAGAGCATTTTTGCCTCTTGCTCGTGATGCTTTTGTGATGGCAACTTTATACAATTTTAAGTTCAACTGTCTTCAAATATAGCTGCTACAACTCGACTTGAGACAGGAATCAATGAAGATTTCTCTGCATGATTTGAAGAGATTTAAGCAAAGCTTGTTAAAAATACTTAGGCATGTAGGTAACAATATTCAAATATTTTAGTCAAATAGGTAAAAAAATCACTTAAATGTTAATGCATATTGCGCTCTTCGCATGGTTAGTCGGATGGCACATTGCAAACAAATAACAAATATGTATAAGTATAAAGTATGTATAATAAAAGTAATAATTTGTATGTGCCCGTACGGCGAAGTCGTTAACGAGATTAAATGTGTACATTGTCGAGAAAACCATTTGGAATGTAAATATTTTTCAAACGTGTTGTGTGTACTGCGCGCGCTTATCCCTTATAGTCGTAAACTTGGTAATATTCGAGCTTTTATATTATATGGACTCTCGTTGGGCATCCCTCTTGCGCGCCCGCTCAACTATTTCCACGTGCGCGATGCGCGCCGCCTCAAACTCCAGGACTACGAACGTGTGAAGCGCGCAAAAGAGTGAAATTTATTTCAACTTGCGAATTAAATGTGTTGTGCTCACTTTGGTTCTCTGTTTGCACCGGAAATTTATCGGTTAGTGACTATAACAAAAATTAAGCAATACACGATTGTTTCGTTCATTCACACTCTTTATCGCTATATTAATAATTGCGAAACAAATCACGAAATAGTTTCTCCGTTTTCTTGATTGCTACGTGGTAAAAATATGTTGTTCACATAAACGAGTTTTGTAACCTAATTTGAAAATAAATTAAGTTACCAATAAAATTCGATTGTTTTCCAATTTTGTCCTTAAGTATAATAAGACAAGTAATATTTTGCCAGTCGACCGAATAAGATTACATAAGTGTTATTATTGTAATGCAAATAAATAAAACCAAATAAATCGATAATATAAATATGGATGAATAATCGAATTAAAATTCTCGAGAGATTGCGCATTGAATTTAAATTAAAATAAATGTTTCGGGAGTGCGGAGAGCCCACAACACACCGACTAGGGGAGACGGAGAAAAGGGCATAATTCATGATTGATTGTGGAAAACCCCAAAGTATAATAAAGTGACTGGGCGCTTTACATGTGTAACCGGCAGAAGTAATACGCTCTCTTCCTTGGGTTTACACACCCGATCGAAATAAGCTATCGACGAGTTGTATAAAATTGTCCCGCAAATCGTTTCGATGCGCAACAAAATCAAACGCGAAGGAGTGCGAGCCACTCAACTGTGTGCGCGGGAGAGCCAAGGGGGTGGCTGCCAGAGAAGTACACTTGTGTCTATTGATTCATATGACCCGAAGTGATATGCACCCCGACCCCGTCGACGACTCGAGTTGACGACATCTGGCAGGAGCAGCAGCAGCAGCATCCGAACGACCACCAGAAAGGCTGTGCAACAGCAGCAGGCGCAACAACCACCATCGCACGCGTTCATGCCATCCTGCTCCACCACTGAGGGGGCGAGGAATTTACCCTTATACCCTCATTGCGCACTCACACTCCGTGTTTAAGTAGTGCTAGTTGGGCACCCACTATTCATATTCATTCATGGGGGTGCGCGCGACGTCTCTCAGTGCATGTGTTGTTTTTTTGCTTCTTCATATTTTAGATATACCAGAAGGGTTGAGTCGACGACGACGACGAACGACGATGAGTATTTTTAATATGAAGTGCATATTACGCGTTTACACCGAGTTGGACGCAAAGTCGACTCGCAGAGCTTAAAATTCTTTTCAATACCCGCGCAATCAAAGTGTTTAAAGAGAAATATATCATAAAACTCACATTTGCCTCAAGAGTTTGTAAATTTCGTCAACTTCATACAAAGAGCGCATTAAAAGAGCTTTGACAAAATTAGTTTAACATCTGGTCTCCTTTATAAATACAAAATGCTGACGCTCAAAGCCTTTTTATTTTAGTTTTAAGTCATTCTCCAAGAAGGGTTTTCTATTACCAGCGCACTTTACACAGGTTGTTTCCAACATTTTCAGCCAACAAAAACGAGGTCTTTAACCTTTTTCCACTCCACTTTATATTAATGTTATAAAATGCACCAATTGCAAAAAGTTTTTCGTATATTTTACGAATTATTGCAAAAGTTGCATCTTCTAAGCGCGCCGACATTTGTGATTTGGCACATTTAGTTTGATAGAAAATCGTCGTAAACGTAAAAATACGAAGGAGTCAAAGCCTTCTCCACGTTCTTTCGCCTTCGCTTATTTGACTTAATCTCAGACCCTCTATTTTTATTTTTATTTCAATTTCGTTCGTTCAAACTTCAGCGCAACGAGAGAAAAGATGACGATGGAGAAGAAGGGTTGACTAAAATATATTAATATCTCTGCGGCGGGCCCGTGTGCTACTACTGTATATACCGGTTGTTCTAAGCCCCCGTAATATTTTAAAGATTAAAGTCGCCGGAAGGTAGAAAAAATGCAACGAGGAGGAGAAAAGTTGAGAAACTCAATAAGTCAGATTTCAAGATTTCCTCGACGCGGTCTGGGAGGTTGACTGAGCTTGAGAAGCAGTCCCCAGCACCAACAGCAGGAGCAGCAAGAAGAGAAACGTAATACTCATTTAAAATACGCATTTGAAATGCGCGAATTCATCCGTGTGTATAAATTCAGCAAGCATATTTTTACTCAGCTCTTTGTTGCTTTTTTGCATGCGAGAGCGCGCGCGCGCGAGATTCCGCGATGTTTTATTGGGCTTCTTCTTCGCTCCCTCGTCGTGTGCAGTATTCTTTTGCAAGTTGTTGCTTCTTTCTTTGCATTCCTGCGCATCGAGTTATTAATCGCGGACGTCTGTTTTATCCCGCTTTTAAATTAAGACTACATTGTGGCAAGGCCTCCGCGGTTGGGTTAAAGACCAAAGGCGCTTCATAGTTGTGGTGCGTTATGCGTCGGATACGCAATGCTTTTATTTTGACTCGGTGTTTGTTATTACTACTAGTAAAGTCTTTGAATTCAACTGACAGAACGCATACGCCTGAGCATAAATAGAATTTGCTATTGGACTTGAACCTCTTTGAGAAAGAGATGTCAGGCGATGTAATTGGGGAAATTGGCAAGAGTAAGAAATTGGGACACTCACCCTTTCTTCCTCGCGGATCATCTCGGCGATGCCCGGCTTGATCTCCATATCGTCGGTGGCGTGTGAAATCTGCGGTGTTGGCGGAAGAGCGGTCATGTTCAACGGCAACGGTTCGGTGGACGTGGCGACAGGCAGGGGGGTGGCAGGCGGCGCCGGACTCATTTCCACGGACGCCGGCTGCTCGGGGATGCCCGTGCTCGCACTTTCAGCGGGACTACTTATGCTACTTCGTTCACCAGAGGGTCGGCGACGTTTCTTAGGCCGCTGGCCATTCTCGCCCTGCTGTTCGCCCCCGCTACGACTGGCAGGTTGATCGCTGACACGAGATTCCCACTCGGGACCAGGGAGCACTGTCGCAGCTTGCGCCTTCGTGCTTGGTGGTGTACGAGTACTCGTTATCTCCCCCGGGGAGGCACCAACAACATCTTGCTCCCCGTTCACGTCGGCCAATCCCCGAATCTTCAAGGATTCGGCCACCTTCAGCAGGGGTCCAATTTGTTCCTGCGATACGTTGATCTCCCCCTTGTACATAAACTCCACGGCCGCCTTCAGCTCCGGCCATTTGATGTCCCGCATTATGACGATCGGATGCTGGCACGGGTTCTCGAAGAAGAGCGACTGAAAGTACGGACTGCACGCCGAGAGGACCATCTTGTGCGCCTTCACCGAGTGTCCATCGCACGCGAGTGTCACGTCCACGAAGGACTCACTCTGGAGCAGCTGGTCGAAGACGTTGGTCAGGTTGCTCTGGTAGTTGTTCCAGCGCAGGCAGAACTGCTGCGGTGATCCCGACGCGTGCTGCATCTTCCCGCGTTCGGTGAGGTTGCTTCAGGCGCACCTGCAAGTCCACGTGAACAAACAAAACGCCGTAATGAATAACAATTGTCTTCAAGTTTCTATCAGTTTTTCGAATTGCGACACTGGTAACGCGGTCTCTAACTTCAGTGTTGCTGTCGGGGCGCGCACATGGTTCTGCTGTCACTCTGCGCAATCACACAAAACTTTTCTTGGGCGCTCGTCTCGCACAAGTATTATTATCTTCATTGACGACACCTCAGTGAGTCACTCGCACCTCCTGCAGGATTGCCGGGCTGATTTCGCGCACCCCGCAGAGAGGGTGCAACACGTCGTTCGCACGTTCGACAGCGAGGAGCGGGTCGTCGAGCGGCCACGTGGGGAGCGCACGTAACGGCAGCGGCAGCGGCGGAGCACACGCGCACGCTGTGTGGTGCCTGCTGGTGCTGGTTAGCAAAGTAGGGAATAAGCGGAGCGCCAGCGAGCGGGTCCGATATGCAGTCGTTCGCGTCCGTTGCGATACTAAGCTGTTGTCGGCGTTCGCGTGTTCGGAGAGGGCCGGTGCTCGGTGCGCGCGGCCTGTGCACCAACTCCCGCGCAACTTGGTCGCGGCACCGCAACGCCGCCGAAGACCGCCTTCCATCCGTCCCATACACCCACGCGGGCCGCGTGGACGCGAAACCGCGGACCGCTTCGCCGTCGATCACCGCCAGCTAATTATGCGAAATCTATCAACACCTGCCGCCCCGCGCGGCGCGCTCGCTCGCAGCTCCCACCGCGTCCGCGCCGCATGCCATCTCTCTTCGCACGCACCTGGTGCGCGCTCCTTACCACGTGGAGGAGCCGCGCGCGCAAAATGACCGCCGGTTGCGCCGCACGGCCGTATCGTCAACCGACCATTTCGCTAAATAATTGCGCGACGCCATTTTTCCGAAACGCTTTTTTCCCCGCACCCGCGCACCGCAGACACACACGCCGCACGCAATAGCAACAACGCGCTCATTCGTCGCCCGCCGTTATTTGTTTTCCTAAGCTCGAAACTCATTTAGGCGTTTGCGCAAACGTCGGAAAAATTGAAAAATAATTACATGCGTCGATTTCCGGGGAATAAACACTATAAATAATCTGCGCGCATTGCATTCGTTTGCGCTGTGCAAAAGTTCAAAACGCGTCCGTCGACTGCTTGGAAAATTAGTCGCATTGTTTATTGGTTTAGAACTAAAGTAATTTGTTCTTGCGTTTCATCTTCAATCAATACACGCATATGAAAAATGTGTATTAAGAAACTCCTAACTAATTAAAGTTGGCTAGTTTTACATCGTCGTCGACATTGGGTTGGAGGAGTGAGCTAGCTTGCTCTATTTCTAATTAAATTTATATCGAAATTAACCCTAAAAGCTAACTATGTAGGCTTCATGTGGCGCGCAAATAGCCAACGGCTATGGGTTTGTTTATTTCACCCGCCCATGCGGCGACGGCGGCGGTGTGGCGGTGGCGGCAGCGGCGCACTGGCGACTTGGCCAGCATGCGCACTTGTCCCACATGCGCCACCGCCGCCGCCGCCGCCGCGCTCTCGCAATCAGCCGCAACAATTAGCAAATCACATTCGTGATTTTCCACATGCACGAGACGCAGCCAGCGCGCACCCACATATTTCCTCGCCTTATTTCAAATATGCATTCGTTGTCTACATATTATAAACAATCCGGAATAAATTGCGGGCCATAAAAATTGCTCTTATCTCAGCCAGGTCGCATGATAAATATTTTGTTTTACGACGCGAATAAAACTTATATATTATTTGTGCACTAAATAAGCCCCCGCAATATAAAATGATTTTGTAAAAATCGCCTACAATTATATTTAATTTCATGCTTGGCTCTCGCCATGATAAGTTGCGTCGAAAATATTTATGGAAATACCCGTCAAATGCTTGTAAAATTCTGGTTTATTGCTGATATATAAAATGTTTTCGTCATTGCAACATCTCTCACCTGACATGAATGCGCATATCATTATTCTGATAAGTATTGTTTGTTTTCTAAAGTTTATAACTAGTTTGACAATAATTTCTTGACAAATTTAGATCTTAATAAGCGTCATCATTTAAATCTAGATTAAACTCTCGACATTTTTGGATTCTTTTAGCCCAAATTGATTTAATGAACATTAACAAAGCATTGCCATCAGTTAATGTATTTTTCCATTATTCAGCGAGATCAGAGCAGCATGCAAAGTTAAGCAATTTTCATAGACAAAATTGAAGCATTCGTTTATATTTCTGCACGAATAACGCGCGCGACCCGCCACCGAATGTGGCAGCCGATGCACTTTACCCTTTTGGCCTCCTCGTCGCTCGCATCTTCATTTCGCATGCAACGTGCGCATTGTATTTGTCGTC
The DNA here is from genome assembly GCA_030264675.1 of Anaulacaspis nigra. Lineage (NCBI taxonomy): Eukaryota > Metazoa > Arthropoda > Insecta > Coleoptera > Staphylinidae > Anaulacaspis > Anaulacaspis nigra. The sequence continues at coordinate 16,985 of JARJDV010005717.1, read as the reverse complement.
TCCAACCAAACGTGAAGTGAGCGCATCAGAGTCGAAAGCTCGTCCAGCAGCGATTCACTTCCACGATTCGAACTCAATATACGCGAATCAAACGCTAAGTGAATGCATGCGGCATGCTGTTCACCCGTTCGCTCGTTCGACGGGCCGGAAAGGTGTAGAAAACTGATGTTTTAGCAGCGTTTTGTCATCGCCGAAGAGAACGAGCGAGCGAACGAACGCATTTTGTTGATGCACACGCGTGTTATTATGCTTGTAAAAATAATGGAATTTAATGAAGGTGACAGCGCTCGAATGCCATCCGAGTGCGCGTTCTGGGCGCCTTTTTTAAAACAACAGTCAATTAGTAACGCGCTTGCCCGACGAACGCCTCATCCGCGTTTGTTTTAACTCGAAAACTAAATGGTTTTTTCATTCACCGACGAACGCACACGCTCTCTCTTCGTGTATCTTCATCACTTCTCACTTCATTCGCTTCCACTTTGGTTTGTATAATTTAATGCTTTTTTAATCATTGACATTCCTCCTGCCTTCACTTTCCTGAGAAGGAAGACGTTCTCGAGGAAATTATGTTTTTTCAGTGCAGAAAATGGCTTTATAAAATTATGAGAAAATAATTTCTTTATCTTATTATAATAATAAATATAATTCAACCCACTCGAATTATTTTCCCCCCTTTTTATTAATAATGCGCCTTTATTTAAGAAAGTATGTTCCTCAATTGAACACACTTAAACCTCATTTAGTTTTAAGTACGCGTAAGACAAGTTAACATTTCTTGGCGGAGAAACAAACAACAACAACAACAACAACAAGTTGAGCAAACTTTATTGCACATTTTAGTTCGACATGTATAACTAGTGAGCAAGTTTATACGAGTTAAGATTAACTGGAAATCTCTGAAACAAATTGCTCCAAACACTTTACCCAATTATAATTATTTATACCTGCAGTTCGCGCTTGCAAAATTAGTTATTAGTTTAAGAAATTACTTTAAACAATGTCTCCGAACACGCCGCAGTAAATAATCTTTAACTCGAATGAATTGGCAAAACCGAATCGAGTGAATGAACGAAAATAAGAACATTGCGAAGCAGAAAATGATGATGATGAAGAGACAAGTGAATTCGCAATCAATATGGAAAATAAAATATTATTCATAAGCGACGGCTGATTACATTGCGGATGGCCCCGAGGTCCGTTGAATATCGCGACGAACGCGAACGCAAACGCACTCTATGCCGTCGCGGAGCGAACGAAATGGAATTGCTTGAGGAGAGCAGCGCATGCATATTTATACTTTTAATAGTATTTAAAGACCGTCACTAATTAAATCGATAATTAATGCAGGAGAGATGCGCGTCTTCGTCGCATGCAAATCGTGCGTTTTAATATTTATGCCCGTCGCGCGATTGATTCGAATCGCGAAGCAATAAAAAAAAAGTCGAATATTAATTTATGTGAATCTATCAATTCATCACGTTCCTATTGTCTTGATGATATTCCTTCCTCGATTCCCATATTTTCCCCTACCAACATAGGAAAGCCTCTTTTACTTTGCCATTTTGCTAAGATATTTGCTAAAAACTCTAATCAAACGTAGTAAATCTCAATTTACGGAACATGTTCGATGTAAAATGTGGTTGTTGTCTTGGGTAATAAAGAAGACCGAGTGACGTTCACTGGTGAATTTTCAGGAATTGGTAATATTTAACAATTAGCGGAATTACTTGAGCCTAAGCGAATTAAATAAACAACAATATTGTTCTGTTTGCGTTAGTCGCCGTTAGTTGTCGGAGGACTAATTGAATTCCGAATTACGTTGTTGCGCGTCTCGTACGTTCGGCAAGCTTGAGCTTTGCTTGGTTTGCGCGCAATGCAAACGTGAAACAAGCAAGCGACTCGCTGAACAACACAACGAACTTTGCAAAGCAATGCGTGCTGGGTAGGTGGTAGTAGGTAGGTAGCGAGTTCGCCTACAGCTGAAAATTAGTGATTGAGCGAAGCATACGTCGCCCCCGACTGCTGCTCCTGGCGGTGGCAGGACCAACGTAAAAAGAGCGTATTTTCCTTTAAAGTAATCTTTTTAAAATGTTAATCCGTAATGTGTCGCCGCCATTGTTGCTGTTGCAAAGCGCACCAAACGCAAAGAAGTGTCGGCGGGGGGTGCACACGCTCTTTGCGCGCGTGCAACCGAGACCTAATCTGTAATTCTAGCACCCAGCGTACAACTAACTAATCTTGAACTAATTGAATTTGCTAGATTGCTTTGCTCGATAAAATATACATTTACCTAGCACTTGCACGCCTCGTGTAATTCGCAGTTATCTGCTCATGCATGCAGCTTCTTCAACTTTGCAAAAACTTTACCTGTCTTATCGAAGGAACTTGCAACAATTTCATCAACTTGTGTTTGATTTGCTGCATTCACTTGCTATCAGCTTTTATATGAAATAAATGATTTTTTATTACTACTGCGTGAATTATAAAACGGTGAAGCAACGTTGGGGGGCGGCGGCTGATAAGATGCAATTAAATTTATCGATCTTGTTTGCGCGGTTTCTTCATCTTCTTATTCTTCGTCCTCGTCGCTGGCCGCATTTATGATTTATTAATTCTATTCTCGGTGGATCTAATTTGTCACTAATTAATAAATATTCATTTATCTGCGGGGGAAAATCAGCGATGATTACGTCTAACGTCATAATTAAAATATCGTTTTGTCGCCGCTTTCAACGCCAAATAATTTTCGCGGTAATTTGTATTCGTATTTCACGTTGTTCGTTGTTTTTCCGCAAAGTGTATTAAAAAAGTGCGATGATTGATAATATTGTGTCAAATTAACATTCATGTTGTATTTGCGAATACCTTATGCTTTTAATTAAATTTTTATTAATTTCATTCGTTCAAGCAGCGCTTGCAACCCGCGAGAGATCTAATTAACTGATAATCTATTAATTACTTTTTTACCATGGGCCTTTACAATATTTTCCACCACTAACATGCACTCACCCATTACGCCGACGAAAAAAGAATAAAAGTTACGTAGACATTTTGACTGATAGATTAAGATTTTCGACTTCCACTTGTTATTCATCTGTATGCAAAAATTAGTGTGAAGTTGTTGAGTGGAACGAAATCAATTTCTCTTTCCACTCTTTAATTTCCGATATGCACTTTGAATAAATCATAGAAATGATAGCAATAGTTATGTAACTTGTCATGAATCAAAATGATAGATAGAGTAAAAAACTATTTTTTCGTAGATAATTAGGATGATATGCATTATTAGATGGTTAATGTATAAATGACAGACAAGAATGAGCGAAAAAAGAGTATCAATTACAAGTTGGAATTGTGTGCAATACATTCGCTCTATCAATTCGAATATTTCTAATGACTTATCACACTGCAACACTGATATAATAATGTTGCATTAGTAATGTAATGCTGGCGATTGTCAATAGTCAATACGAGTAATAATAATATCGAAACTATGCGCGGTTTGGATTTTATTTGCTCAACGACTGCGAGTGCATGCAACTTGGACGATTGCCTCGAATTGTGTTTTCGTTCAGTACACACCACCGTATTAATACAATGGCTATAAATATGTATTAATAAACAGCCACGATAAGCCAATAGTCATCAATAATTACAAATGTCATATACAATTAAAGGCGAAATAGTTTCCAATTCTTTAACCTTACAGCAATCGAAACATTTCGCTTTGTAATTTCGTAATTAAGTCGTTGGCCGGTTAACGAAAAAGAATGGAATTTTTTATGACATTGAGTTAAATAATGATTTTCAAAGAAAATATTTGATTACTTCCTAATAATAAAGTATTTATTGTGAGTAATTATGATTGATTATATAAAAACTTATCACAACTATAATAAAACTATTTTCAGAGCAATTAAATTTCAATCTAAATTATTTACTTTCATTACAATAATAATTGATTTGTTAATTGTACTATTTATTCTATGATAATAAATAATATATTAACCTTGACTTATTGTGTATATTTGTAATATAACAAAGTAATTATTAGAGAATAAAAAAAGTATTAGATTATACTTTGAACTTGAATATTTTTAGTTATCTTCTTAATTAATGTTTCTTAAATTCATTAACATTTACAAATATTTTCTATTGAAAATGATAGTCGTAAATCTTGTTTCCATGGCATATTTTAGAATTACGTGTGACTTGTCACAGAATGAATAAATTAGAAGCAAATGAGAAATAACTCTTACATTTTAAAAAGTGTCATAATAAGATAATTTATTACGTTCAATTAATAAATTAAGTGATTAATTGCACGCATTAATATGTATTATTATGATAATGTGGAAAAAAGCAGAGGCCTTTCAAAAAATGTAAAATACGAGCTGATTTTTCAATTCGAATTGGTGAACATTCATTTCCGTTTTTACGATCTCGTAACACCAAGCAAGGAGGCATGAATTTATGAAATAATTTACAATAAAGAATATTGATAAATACGCGCGCAAAGTGCATTCGCTGGGCAAGCAATAATTATGGAATTTATTGGCAAAATAAATTAGCACTGTGCTCGGCGCGACTAAAGTTCCCATCGCGTTATTATTATAATGCAAATGCAGGAGGAGATAACGCGCCGTAAATTTTCTCCCCATTTTTCGGACACTTAATTATAATAATTTAAAATATTTCACGACCAGTTTTTGCCGCATCGTCTGGCGACAAATTCATTCGCAGGCGATTGCAACTTTAACTTTTTTGCATATTAACGCATTAAGCCTAGGCTGCTAACTGGTTTCCGAGTGCAGTGCGCGCGTCGGTAATGTTTAAGTAGCAGTTGAATAAAATATCAAATAAATTGTCTTATTAATGCGCACGAGTTGCTCTTTGCGCGCACATTATTTCGCAATGACAGCGTAATTTAATTGTTGATTGGCGCAACGAAAGTAAATAAATAACGCATAAAGTGTGCAATTTTATTGTGAGTCCGTTCGAAAATGGTGCAAACACGCAATTTGATGCGCACACCGTGCATCGTGCGAAGTAATTACGAGTTCACAATTAATTTCCATAAATATCGTGCGACGCATAACGATTTCGGGAGGCGGCAGAGTGCATGCGGCGGGTGTACGCAAGCAGGATGTAAATATACTGCAGAAAAAGAGAAGAAAACGATGAAGAGCAGTAGCTGCAGCAGCAGCACTCGTCGCATTCTCCAGCTGCGCTTTCCGCTCATTTACATGGCAATCAAAATTATTAAGATGTTTAAAATGGTCACTATACAGTCACTATAAATGGTTGACTCAAATGAGTGCCAATTTTACATGCGGACTTTAACTTAACAAATTTATATTTTGAACAACAAAACTTGCAAGTTAGGTAGACTAATCCCTAATCTTTTCATTCAGAAATATCTAAAGTTTTTGTTGAAATCGTACGCAAAGATAGGAGCCGAGTTGATAATGAGCAAAAGAATTGTCAATGAGAACTCTAAGTTGCCTTATCTGTTGTTTACAGAAATCATAGATGATTAGCTTTTACGGATTATTCAGTTTACATTTCCTCGATTAAACTTCGGTGTATCGGACGAAATTGCGCTGTATTTCATTATTAGGTATAATAAAAATGAAATTATGATAAACTCATTGGTCATTTTTTAATAAGTAGGTACATAAAAAATCATGACTGCCCCCCGAGCGTATAAGCGTAAATTGGTGACATAAAATGGGCAATTTTTTTTGCACAGGAAATGGCTTTTTTCTTCATATTCACTTCCGAGTTGCGCGTCGCATGAACGACATAATCAAATTAAACTCACATTTAAAATCGTGCCTCGGCCAACATGCTTTTTTTACATATCACGCAAATGTCCACACAGTCGCATTCACCCCTTTCCCATCGCGTGGAGGCGGCGGCGTTGGTGGTGGGCGCCATAAGCAAATACGGAAATCGTCACAGATTTTTTTCTGACCCTTAACATCATCCCTAACGCGAGCGAATGTTTCCCAACTTAGCGACTGATTCCTGCCGCATACATTTTTCACTGCGACAAATTTAATTCGTGTCCGGCCATGCTTGACCACAATCGTAGAATGACAAACTTATGCTCTATCGCTGAATTAATTAAAAATTATTTAGCCGCAAAAAACGAGGCGCGCCCTAATGGATTACGCATTTTTTCGCCCGATACAAAATTCCAGCTAGCAGCGCACGCTTAATTCGAAAGCAATGCAAAGTACAATTATCATTTTTGGCATTTTACGATTCCCGTTCGACTCTTCGCTTCCTGATGGCTGCGCATTTGCAATGATATCGAATTTGTATTCGTAACTGTTTTTCTCTATGCGTATTTGATAAACACGTATAATATGGGCCGACGGCTGTGTGTGCGTGAAAAATATACACGAGGGGTCGGTCATTACGCGCGTCGCACAGAGCACAATGGGGGCGGCACTCGTTCACTTTATTACGCATTATTGATAACAGTTTCGCCGATTTTGGCGAATCGTAACAACAAACTATCATCGTTTGAATATTTTCCAATATGCGGCGCGTGTGATAAACGTGTTTGCATGCGAATTACTTCAAATTGAGCGGCGAACAATTAACCCATACTATTTTTAAATAAATTCAACATCTAATGACTGTCATATTGGTCGAAACTCTATTGGAAAATGTGAGAAATATTGAGTTCAAATAATCACAATAAACAAATTATTAGAATTTACTGTCGAATCATTTATGGATAAAATTGTTAGACAATTTCCTATTTCGTATCTCATTACCTACGTACTAATCATAAATAACTGGAGATAATATAAATCTAAATAAAGTAAAGGCGGTGATGTTTAATTCGTTGATAAACGCAGTAAAACGCGCAAATGAAATCGTCAAATAAGTAATTAACTTCTAATCCGGTAGAACAACAGCCCGAATGGCATATAATCTGCGCAATAATTTGCATACATTGTAAACAGTTAGCAATTAAATAGATTTTCCACAATCGGCAAACAGAGTGGCGTGCGCTGCTGCTGCTGCCGCATCGTATCAGCGTTCGGCCATCTATCTATCCGTCTATCTATCGGGTGTATCAATGAGTATCGGGAACGTGCAGTACACCCGCATCCGGCACGACCAAATGTCGACTTGCACATTGCATAATAAACTAAACTCTAAACTAAACGAAGCCATTACGTGCGCGCACTCACTCCCTGCGTCCGTGCATGATGGCTGCGCTAAACTTTTCCATTTACCATTCGCCTAAACGCGCGATATTTCGTTTGTATTTCTATTTCGTACAAACCGCAATTACACATCATATGTGCGCATCGCACGTTGCCATTCTAACTATCATCATCGATAGGCGCTAAATATCCGCTAAATATGCGCGTTTTGATTGTGCATAACCGAATCGCATTCCAGTGCGAGGAATGCATTTACGGCTTTAATTAAAATTGTCAACTCACTTCTGTGTTTAGCTTTTAAATTACTTGCTGGAAAGACGCAAAATCAGCATAGTACATTATAAAATTCTGATCACATTATCGTAAAATGTTATTGAATTTGCAATATTAATCGAGTTTAATACTTCAGGTCATTATTTTGTTTAACTAACAATGAAAACGAATGTTATTTTTGACATTACTGAACTATCATCCATATTTATTTCGACCTTACGTTTTAATCAATTGAATAAGATTTAAAACTGCAACATACTTGCAAAAACTAGAAATTATTATGTTAATATTTCAATAGTTTAATGCACGCAGTTATTACTGCCTGCCTGCAGTCTAATAGATAATTTAAACCAAATGTAAATTTAATATTCATTTAAAAATAAACAAAACTAAACACATGTCTTGATCTCAATTAGAAAAAGAAGAAAGCATAAAAATCTCCATCAACACACCAACAATAAACTCACTTAGAGAAGAGTGTGTGTATATTTATCCAGGGTGAATAATACTTGAAAGACTTTCTTCAAATTAAAAAAAACTTTGAAACTTTTTCCCGAGAAAGAAGCGATTCATAACCAATTAAAATCTATGGCATATGCGCAAAGTGCATTTATAGAGACAAATAAAGCGCAAAGTGCAATATGAGTTTGGGAGCAATGCACTTAAAAAATCACAAATTTTATTTTTAGTTGCACCAAGTCTGGTATTTATTTATAATTAAAATATTTATGACCCGCATGCTTCATGCGCATTCTGCCTTCCCTGTCTTACTCAACAATTCAGCGCGCAAGAAAGACGAAGCAAACGATGAAGAGAATTGGATTGCAAGCCGAAAATATTCGGAAGACACTTGCTTGCTTGCTTGCTTATGCATATGCAATAATAACAATTTCATGCGGTGCGTTACACTTTAAGTATTTATGCACTCAATTTCTTTACGAAACCTTCTCCCCACAAGCAGCGCGTTGAAATAGCGCGCAAAACAGAGACGGAAACCCAACTTTTCAAACTTGCGACAAGTCGTTGCAAAGATGAAGTTGCTTCACGTCATATTATTCGAGATTTATATTTTCTCTGAGAATTATTGTTGTTATTATTTTGCAACGCACGAATCTCTCGCTTGATTTATGAACTGAAAAGTTTAGTTTATAAAATAATTAAGTATTTGAAGATCGATGCAAAGGGGATGGTTGTCAATTGCGCAGGACTCTCTGCATACTGTAATCCGGATCGTGTCACGTAAATGCACTTAAACGTCTTGCTGACGACATAAAACAAATAAAATGCATTGCGCATACGAGCGCAAGAGTTGCACGAGAACAAACCATCGTTCGTCGTCGTTGTAATGCATTAACAAATTGCAAGAAGCCCTTACGCGTCTGCTGAGCAGTGGCATAAATAGTTTAGTCGTCGAATCAAACTCGGCAATAAGACAACGCGCGCAGGCGCGGCCAATCCTTCCTCGAGGATCATAAATATTTCCCTCTGCATTGTAAATAAGCCTAAACGCGCAGACTACAAACTTATGAATTATTTGACTTCATTTATGCAATATTAAACGCGCAATTTGAATAGCAACTCCTCTCTCATCTTGCGAGCGCGCGCCCTCTTCGTCTTAAGGAAACGCGACGAGCTGCTGAGCGCTGTGTGCCAATCCGTTTGGTAAATAATTCAATTGTTTGAGAGCAGGCTGGAGAGCAGCAGTACGAAGGTACCTGCTGAGAATGACGACGCAAGACGACGCAGCTAACCCTAACCCTTCTTCGCCGATTAATATTAAAACTATTTTTAAACTCGTATTAACTCGGGCACAACTAACCCATCTCGAATTTAGCGTGCAAAGTTTTTTAATAAAACTTTCACACGAATGCGCAACCAGCACAGCGCAAAAAGAGGAAAGAGACGAAAACGCGATAAAACGAATAAAGTAACATATGGAAAAATGTTTTTCTATGTGTCAGAAAAGAGAGAGAGAGGGGGTGGTGTTGGTTATAATAAGCAGGAACAAGGCAAAAAAACGCGCAGCAAAGCTATAAAAGTGTACGGGGGTCAGAAATGAATATAAAAATTATTGTACAATATATTCGCGCGTCGTTTTTGTGAGCGGCGGCGGCGACGGCGGTAGCAGCTAGTGTTGTAAACATACAAATGCGCCGAAGTGGAGGCGTTGAACAAACGACGCGATTTTAGTTTTTTTGTTTCCGCGCACGAACGCTCACGAATCCGTTTTTTATTAACATATTCAAACGACATACAAACAAAATTAAATTACCACTCGACACTCGATGCTGGGCTGTGTGCGACGCGTATGGATATGACTATATTTTTTACATGATAATTATTAATACGAGCTGGACGTACAACTGATGTAAAGTGATGGTGCGAGAGCGAGATAGATGGGTCAACCAACGACCCTTGATGAAAAATAGAATGAGACACTTTAATATACAGTCGTATATGGAGTGGAAAGTTTTAAAAGTTTTACGTTTTGTTGGCGCCAGTCGTGAAAATGCAATCATGGCATGATACATTTTTTTAAATAATAATTTTTCTCTATGACACATGGAGCAAATCGCATTTCATTTCGTGTCGTCCAATTTCGTATATAAATTAATATAATTTTTAAGGGCAGTTTTTTTAAGGGAGAAATTGACATCGAGATGGCATTTGAATCGGCGTACGGTTACTTTGAAATTTATGGCGTGCGCGGCAAACGGCAACTGCCGCCTCTCACCCTTCTTGAATACGGCGCTGCCGCCCGACGTCGCGACGCCTCGCACACTCTCAACACGTAGGCAAGTTGCAAATGCAGGTTTTATTTGCCGCAGCGAAAGAAATGTTTTTAATTAATGAATCGTTTTTAATTAAAAAGCTTTTTATGTTATTTTTTGCTATGCAGAGGCTGGCCGCGTTGTTGTTACTGTTGCTGTTGCTGCTGCTGCTGCTTACGCTCGCTCATTGCCAGCAGCTTGTTTTGTATAAATATACACACACGTTTGCCGCCTCCGCCGCCGTCAGGGTTGTACTCTCTCACTGTGCGCGCCCGCTAATACAACAAGCAAACGTGCACGCCGTATAAAAATGAATAGAAAAAATGTTTGCATATTTACATTAAAAAACATTCGTTATACCTAAATTATATTACGCGCTCTCCATTTATTCAAAATAATTGTTAAATATTAACACGTTTTTCATCACGTGCGCCGTGCCCGCTTTATTTTTATTTGTTTTCTATGTAAATGCGTGTCAATTATGAATTTCGTTCACGGCTAATAAAGAGGATTTGTTAAGCTTTAAATATGAATAAAATCTAAATGAAACATGACAGTAAAAATTGCAGCATATTTTTATATTTGCGTACACGCTGATGATATTTTAATATTTTCGAGTTAATAAATGATATTTTGCGTAAATACGCCGCGAGTTAACATTAAGCACGCAAATCGTAAAAGATAAAATTTTTCATTAAAACATATAATAAAGTTTAATATTAATTTGTAATCCGCCGCGTTTTTTCCGTGATGCGATTTGTTTCGCTGCAATAAAATAAGTTTTACGACGGAATGCACGCCGCTTTTTATGGCTTTTAATTAATATAAAATGAAATTCAATCATTACGGGTTGGCAAATGATGTTTGTTAGTTTTGTAGTCATTTTTCTTGTACGTTATGCGCACTGCACGTTTACGCTGCGCTTTAATAGGAATGTCACGCAGAAGTGAAACAAGAGTTAATAAAATCATTAAACGCCAGTGGATCTGGAGCATGCATGCAAGTTAAGTAGTTGCACGCTCTTGAATAGCGCAATGTGGGTGGTCATTTGACGTAATTATAAAAGTCGTATTGCACTTACGCTAAAGTTAATACTAACAAGAAGTTGCGATTCGATTATTAGCCATTGGCTGCGTTTGTTTTGGTTTCGTATTCGAAATCGAAACGGGAAATCGAGAAATCACAAAGAAGTGAGCAAATGTCACCTTCAACATATTCGAATGACGGACTTGAACAATTTCCTTCGTTTTACCTCTAAGTGCCTTTAATTCTTCGCATCAGCAAACCGTCCATTGTTAAATTCTAATGACCAGCTCATCATCGTCATCATCGTTTTCAAGGCTTGTGATTGTCGATTAATCTTTAAAACATCCTATATTATTAATATAGAATAAACGTAAAATCAAACATAATATAATACAGGTTACCTGTTTTTATATTGATTGCTATGTGTATATGGTCCCACCAGTAAAGAATCATTAATTTTTACTGTTTCAATTTTATTTGCGGTTTATTTTTCTTTCTTCATATTTCTCTCCGCTTCGAACAATTTTGGTAAAACGCAATTAGGTGTATACGATATTTGCTTAACTAACTCTCACTTAACTCGCATTTTTATCAGGATTTTAAAACTCACTTTGAGCATATTTAAAGAATTTCAAATTTATTTTACTCATTTTGCCATTACATTAATTGGTTTTCTTTCGCGGAATAGTTAAAACTTTGTAATTAAATTTTTAATTAAACTCATAAATTAATATGCAAACAATAAATTGCTGGCGCCCGTTGAATCAATAACAATTAATCAATTAATGTTGGAATAGAAATCAAGAGAGTTGGCCGGAGCTTAAAAAGTTTGATAAAATATACCTAGATGAAAAGCTGGTGCAGTTTACAGCAGGAGAGGGTGCGCCAAAAATTTCATACTCCTTCGTCATAATTTTTTCTTGTTTTTCAAATTACGAAATGCTGCGCGCGCTAAGTTTTCTTAATTAAATTAAAAGCGAGCGCGCGCGAATTCGTCGAGGGCGCCGAAGAAAATTAATTAAAGAAAAACTTAACTTAACGCGTTGCCGCCTTGTGTGAGTAATATATTATAATCGTTAATAACAAAAATTAATTTCATCGATCGTCCGACGTCGATCCGTGAACAGCGAGGAGGAGAATAAAGGCTGAGAAAAGCGATTGAACTCGCTCGTTACAACAACGCAAGGGGTTGAGACGAAGATCAACTCTCAACGCAAAAGGAAGAAAAGCGTGGCGAGAAGGAAAGAGAGTGGAAAACGCGTACATTCTTTATGTGTAAAGTTGGCGCGCCGTAGTTTGTTTTATGTCGACGAGCATTTAAAAAGTTTTGCCTTTCGTGGAGTGATTTGCACTCCTTTGCTGCTAACTACGTACAGCCGAAAGTCTATGAACAAACGGATGTGTTGAAATTCGGGAATTCGCTGTGTTCCTCCCCTTGGGTTTGCATTCCGAATGCAAAATAACTTTTAAATCGCCAAACACTAATGGACCGATTCGAGAATTACGATTGCACTTTCGGTTCACCCCGAAAAAAACAAACGTCTTCATCGTCACAATGCCTTCCGACTTTAACGAATTTATTAGGTGTGTTTTCTAATTAAATTTTTAATTAAGGAAATTTTATATCGGAAAATTTCCAAAAACTTTTACCCTCCTAAAGTTTTGTGTGATTGCTTCTCATTACTTGGGCCACAATTCAATAACACAATTTAAACATTAGAGAAAATTACAAATCACTTACCAGATATCAGAAAATCATGAGGCATTCATCGAACGTACAGTCCAACCGAAAAATCACTCCTCCTCGAAAATAACCGAGACAACTTCGCAAATCAATCTGTAACAAATCAAAGATTATTGAGGTATAATAATTGTAAGCATAACTAAATTGTTGGTGTAACACCTAACAGAAAATAACGTAAATGTTAAACGACATATTTGAGTGAATATATCAATGTAATTTAATAAAAAGATGGAAAATGATGAATAAAACAGGGACTGACATTATACGAGCGCGGAAAACAATGAGCATTAATTCGGTGTGCGCTCAAAGTTCCTTTTCCTGAATATTTTATCGCGATTCGCGAAGTACAATAGCAATGTGTGTGCGCAAACAATGTAATATTATTACATTTATATTAGTTTTACTTGTGTAATGCGATCGTGCGCTCGTTGTTGCAAGCCAACGGCCAGTGACGATTTCGCTCCCGCTTGGAATCGCAAATAATAAATCTCGCATATGACACCAAGGTAGTATTTTCTTTTAATTAAAACTCGCTGAATTATGCAAACAATAATTTTTCCTGCTGCTCTGTCAGCGTCAGCGTCGCATTCGGGAAACGTATTTAGAAAAACCCTCACGCGCAAAAGAGTTGAACAAAGTCGAATGAGAAGTTGTTGCTGTTGCGTTTCCAGGCACGCTTGATTTTTCTCAATTGTTATACATTTTTGCCCTCGCTTATGAATATATTATCAATGTGCATTTTAATTCATAATTATGACATCGAGGACTAATAAGAAATGATACAAATGCAAAAGTTATTAAATATTCCACATGTATAAAAAATTATATGAATTGTTAAAGTGTTTCTGTCCAAAAGTGCGGGGATAAATTAAAAACTTTGAAATTTATAGCAGTAGAAGAAAATAAAGCACAACTAGCGGATGAAACATGTATATGAAGTATTATTTCTGTGCAGTGGGTGGCGGTAAGCAACAAGAACAAAGATTCAAATCGGGGGGCGGCGGCGTTGATGGAAACACCTGAGAAAATTCAGCTCAGGTGTCGCTAAAATGGGCGCACACATAAATATTATGAATAATGTAATGTTAAAAAGTGCGCGGCCGGCTGTATTTCATTCGCATTTTTCCATTATTGGCTCGAGCCGTAATCCCTCGTAAATTCAGGCGGCTGCGGTTAATTTAGCAAAACATTGCGCGCATGTGAATAACGCGGAAAGAAGCGGAATAATAACGGCGCGCATAATTCGTGGACATTTCGACGCATGTTTATGCGCCGCGCGCCAATAAATTGCCACATTACTAAGACTGTCCGAAAAGAGGGCGCGAGCCAGACCGCGCGCGCGCACGCAAAAAACACAACAATTTTGAGCCGCAGCCGTCTATAAATAATCAAAAAACTTTTCGCCCATAACAACAACACGTCGTCCATTGCGAGCCGAAAAGTGGCAAAAGTGAATCACTTGGAGGGTTGCCTGCCGTCGCTAATGCGCCGCAAAAACGGAAAGGAAATAAATTTCCATGCAAGCGAGCGCGCAAGCGTAATATTGTGCACAACTAGAAATTTTCGAGCTGGCGCGCAAATGAAGAAAAACCGCAACTTGCGCGTTTGTTTTCGGCGAAGAAAAGCTGATGTATATTTTAATTTCCAACCTAATGGATTTGTCGCACTTCCCGTTCGATAAACCAACACGTGAAAAGTTTACACAGTGCGCAAAACAAAAATATGCATTTTCTTTCCGCCCCGGAATGTGTGTGCGCTTTGCGGCGCCGAACAACGCTTTAGCGAGTGGAAAATTAAAAATGTCATAATTTACATCCCTTTTTTCGCAAGCGTGGCTCGTGCGCTGCAAGTTAAAGTAAACACTTAGCCGCGTACATGCGCGTCGTCGCCAGTGTGTGTTGAAATAAGAAATTATGGTGGAAAATCTCATGCTAAACGCGTGAGTGCAACAGGAGGAAAAAAATCTGCGCCTTTTCCTTCGCTCCGGACGCAGCGAGTTTATATTAAAAAAATATACAATATTTTAATGCAATTAAAACATTCTTTCAGCGTCGGCCGAGAGAAGTTAATTCAGCGGCGACGACGTTGTTTCGCCTGCTGCATATCTTCATCTCGGCCAGCCACCCCAGTCCACCCTCCTTCTCTGCGCCCACGTCTAAGACGCTTTATTAAAGCGAGAGAGAGGCGCTTTTAAAAAGTCCCAACTTTTTAAAAATAAATTCCCTCCATGACTAACTGACTCAGGGAAGAAAAGAAGAAAACGCGCGCGGCTCGAGAAGAAAAAACGCGAAATGACGAAAAGGACGATGAGTCCATCTTCCCGAACAAGTGAGACGCAGCGCAGCCAAGTCGGCAGAAGTAAGGTAACGAAGACGACGAAACGAAGAGAAAAAAATTGCGAAAGAAGTGAGTTTAAATTGCGTTATATATGTATTAAAGAATAAAAACGTATATTTTAATGAAACTTGGATTTTCCTTCAGGTTATATTTAAATTTCTTTTAATTTAAATCGGTAATCTTGCAGATCCGCGTTGCGGACGCGAAGGAAATGAAATGAAACGAAATGAAAAGTAGATGCAAAGTGGACGAACGCTTCGTCGTCATCGTCGTCGCCGTCGCAGAAGAGGGTGAAATTCGACCGCAGCACGCGCGAGTAAGAAGGACAACACATCTAAATGTACGTTGGCGAGCAGAAAAAAATAATAAAAACGGATATTATAATTTATTGCGCGGCAAATTCTCCAACCCTCTCCAGCACCGCGAGCCGAGCCAAGCCGTCTTTAACTCGAATGCTCGCGGGGGTGGTTTCTTCATTAAAATTATTCCAAATGTAATTAATATTTGCGCAAAATCATTTAGTCGCATTCGAATTCATTTTTCCGCTCTTTTTTCATAACGAATAAATGTTATAATTAGAGAATTAAATTTTTAATTTTGACATTAAAGTCTGAATAAAAAAGAAAAGAGTTAATGACAATTTAATAATGCGCATTCTAGTTGAATAATTCTTGGATAATTTTTGCGCAATGCCGCGTAAAGCTGCGCGCAAAAAACCACAAAAAGTAATTCAATTTTTGCTTAAAAAGCAAACGCCATAATGCGTTCTATTGACTTTGATGCACAAAAGTTATTTTTAATTAAATAAACGCACAGAGATCATATATGCGCGCGTATAAGTGAAACGAATATATGAATAACAACCACGAGGCGTATTGACAAAGAGAAGAGTTCCTTGTTTAATTGCGGATTGCACACATTAGCGAATCGCACAGAGGCCATCGCGCTGCGTCTCTCATTCATACAGGAGCCATTTACACTCATAACATATTCTTTTTTCGTATTTCACTAGCATTATTCAGCGTATTCCCTTAAATAAATTCCACTTCAGCGTGTGGAATAGATAACGAACGAACGAAAAATAATTCCAATGAAATATGCATTCCAGGAAGCGCACGAATAAGTCATACCTACGTGCGCAATGTGTGTGCACGTATGCAGTTTTTTGATTATTTTTTTGCAATTTGCAATATAATTTTTTTCCTCCGCCATGTGAGATTGAACGGGGGCACGTGTTACACACTTTGCAAATATGCATAGAGAGCGCGGCTCGCACCGCGCAACCGCCTCCAACGACAAACGCATACATGAATTTATTCCGCGTGCCACCCTCCCAACACTAGCTAGTCGAGCGGGTTATTTATTTCGTTTCGCGCGTTTTTAATATTTGCAAAGTAAATCGGACTTTTAATTTAAAACAAACGTGAATCGTTTAAATTTATTTGCTGGGGATGCAATTTTTTACCAACTACCCGGTTGCATTCACTTTTTACTTCTTCTATCCGTACACGCAAAAAACTGTAAAAGAACTTTACTCAAATATTTCAAGTAATTAATGCACATTTTTAAAATACACGGATGGAAATTAAAAAAATAATGAAGTAATAAATCTATATATATATAATTGTCGTGTCACGGTGTTTG
>JARJDV010005716.1:0-52721 GCA_030264675.1 Anaulacaspis nigra | reverse complement strand
TAAAATTTCAGTTCAACTTAATGCCGCAAGGTGAACTTGTCGGGCCTCCTCGCATGATTTTTGAAAATCATTCCATTGATTTATGACCCCCGTAAGTATTAAAATTTAATCATGCTTAATGTAATTTGTATTAAGTATCGAATTGAACTTTGCAGCACGATGGAATGTCAATAAATTTATAACAAAACTTATTGCTTAAGGAAACTCTTTTAATCAGAAGAGTATAATAATAAATTCACACATAATCAAGAATTATACATCAAATACGAATGTTTAAAACCATCAGTGGAACTTGTAAGTACACGCAATTCGTTTGCCTTCAAATGTTCCACACATTCCATGATCATAAGTCTCGATACTGATAAGCAATGTGTATTGTCGTTTTCACACCACGTATCAATGACATCAATTCGATCAGTTGTGAACAAATACATAGTTTTCGCAACTTTCATGGTTCTATCGCTGTCTCCTTCAAGTAACTTAATTTTTAACTCTTTATCAAAGATGGTCATAAGTAAATATAAAGTAGATTCTTTTCCGACTTGACAAGTGAATACAATACGTGGTGTGACAATTAAATTTTCATTACCAAGAGATTTAATCGTTAGAAAAATATCTTCTAGTCCAGTTGTTGTGTATTCGCTGTCTGCTGACTTAAATATCGTAGTATTAAAGTGTAATTTAACACATTGCCTTTCTTTTTTCCCTAACCATTCATGACAAGTTTTGCACTGTAAATAGTTTGAAAAGTCCTCAAGATTTTTAGTCAATGAATAATCTATCAAGTAATGATATTCATTAAAAAGCAAATCATTATGTTTGAGTTCAACCATTGGTGGTCCTTCATTTGTATAATGGCAAAACCAATCATTGTGTTCTGAAGATGGCAACGGTAGAACCCTTTTAAACTGCACATTTTCGCAAATAATCGTTTTGCAATTTTTGCATAAAATTGAATAATTGGTTTCAATATTGATATTCGCAGAGCGCAGCGACATGTTTTTTACGTTAGATGTTAACTCCAAAATCTCCGCTTTAAAACCGCCACTATAAATGGAAGAATTATTGGTTAACATTCTGCAAGACATGAAATTTGAATCAAATGGTTTTATAACGCATGACAATGAACCTTCTTTTAAGTTTAAATCATGTAAATTAATCTCCTCGAATTGTCCAGTTTTAGTATGCTTAATAATTAACTTAGAATTCAGCACAGTAACATCAAAATTAGAAACTTGCTGGTCAAATAAAGTAATGAAAATATTAATGCACTGCAAGCGAGGACGAACCTCAATTAGAACTCTTTTCACCAACATTGTGACTTAGTATATCTTTATCCTCTAGTTTCTTAAAAAGTTTATCGTTTTTCCGGACAGTGAAAGGTATTGTAACTTTTTGATAATAATCAGAGAGTAATTCAATATTACTTATAACGTTAGTAAGCATATGAGACCTCTCAGTATATATTCCGGGAGCGTCGTACTGTAAATACGTGAAATGTACGTGGAAATGATAAAATGACGGCTGGTAGTGAACATAAATCCTTAATCTGGAAGCATCTAATCCATACTTCTTCTTAATAGCATCCTAGAGATTAAATAATTATTGCATAACTTAAATCAAAGTCCAACAGCTACTTACCACTCCTGCTGTGAGAATGTTTTTGAGGAGAGATAGATGCTCAGCATGTAAATCTCGTAATGACTTTATACTCTTGGTTTTAACAATAGCTAATAAGTATAACGTTTCAATTGTTTTCCCATCCCACTTTAAATCTGGCAGCAATATGAAGCCAGTATCTGGATCTGAATCCTCATACACAATCCTATCCACTTCAGAGATGTGATCAAGAATATTATAGACCCACTATGCATAACAAAATATATAAAAAAATATCTCTTAAATATTATTGCCAAATTGATTACCTGCAGGTTTAATTGCTCATTTGTAATATGGGGCAAAACAATTTCCTTATAGATTTGTGGGGTTTCATTAACAATACATACAATTTGCGATCTGAATTTCTCAATATGTTTATCAGTAGCTGGATGAATTACTGTGGTTTTAATAACTAACGAAAAATAAGGTTATAGATTTTGAACGAGCATTGCCAAGTATTTACTTACCATTCAAATCGGAATGGGGAGTACAGTTATAATTACCATAAATATCATTATGAAACTGCTGTTTTAATTCACAATTTTTCAAAAACTCTTTCTCTTGCGAAGTTTTATCTTCAAACGATGTTTTTTCAAGTAAAACAATGCCGACGCCAGGGCTGCCGGTAAAAGTACCAAGTAAACACAAACTCTTCCGATTTGAATTATTGTGCAAAATAGACTCTACACAAAATGTCGATAAATCCGTTAAATTGTGGTGTATACTTTGTTCTTTTTTCGAAATATCTAGTTTAGGCACTTTCGCGGGACTAACGCAGTCAACAATATTGTCGGCCATTGTGAAAGTGTAATAAACCAAGCTGATGTACACTTGTACACACCAGTGCACACTGATCTAAATGTATGTAAACTGATGTAAACATAAATTCGGAGGTTATGTTTGACCCACATTTTACTTGATTTTACTTTGAGAGAGTAAAAAGACATCATATCTTAACGCTTCAGGATAGTCATCATACAATAACAATTAATGGGGTTGCAATCAAAGAATTTTTATTCATGCATATCTGTACATTATTAAAAATACAAATCAATAACCTGAACTTAATAATTTATAGTTTAACATTAAATAATACTCATTGATTAGAAATAACAGTAGCAAATAGTCTTCTCCTGTGTTATTAAATACGCCCTGAGCCTGCATTAAACATGATTAAGTTTCATCATCATCAGTGTCAGAGTCAAATTCATCATCTGGACAAGATTCAGATATATCAAAATCAGTTAAAACTTCAAATTCAGTCTGTGCTGAAGCAAGATCTGCATTTGGAGGTTCTCTTCTATAATTGGAATTTTCAGTATTTTGTCTAAGCCCAGCAATACCTGAAAACATTTAAAGTTAGATCACATTAAATGTTAACATAATATTAATATTACCAATTTTGCTTATATTAGCTAAGTCACGTTTTATTCGTCGTCGCCTAGAAGGATCATTTCTCCTTAATTGCAACATTGCTTCCAGATCCATTACATACAGAAAGCCTGCTATTAAAAGCTCACATGTTCTCTCACCATTCTTGTAAGCTGCCTCTAATTCTTTGCTGGTTCGTTCATCATATTGCCACCATCCTACATGTTATATTATAAAATTATAACCATGCAAACAAGAGAAATAATATATTACCATTTCTTCCTTCATAGTACCATTGGTAATTCCCCTCTAGGGTTTTGTCATACATACTATTTGAAATTAAATGTGGGTGTTCCAAATAATCATTTGGAATTTCTTGTCTACACATGGCACATCTCTTACTCCTATTGGCAGTGCCTTTAATGCAAAGGAAGCAGAATATGTGTCCACATGGCAATTGTGCAGGATGAATATATGGTTCTAAACAAACCGCACATAATTCTAGGAAATAAAATTAATATTATTATTAGGTATTTCTCAGCAAAATTGGGAAATAGTACCTCTGTCAGAATCCTCTGTTGATGTGGTGGGTAATTCTTCTTGTGGAAGTGATGATGTACCTTGAGCCATGATTCAAATGAATGATAATAATAAAATAAGTACCAGAGTCAAATATATGCACGTTGCAATTTATGTTAAAGTACAAAAAAACGGTAGATATTCGATTCACAACATTGTTTATGACTCACTGCAGCCATGACATAAATGTAAATAGTTTATTGAGTTGCCTATATGACGACCGTACTCTTGTTTAGTGTATTTATAAATTATATGCCTGCATATTAATTCAATAAAATATGATTTAAGCGTATAAATAGTCAGTTTTGGTTATTAAAATCTAATGCTTTCTTACGCATATCTAATTTTAGGGAACATAAGTAAAGACCGAACACATCCGCATCTATACGAAACGATACCAACTTGTTTAAACTATCAAATTTATTATATTTCACAGAAATAAACAAATAATCTATTAGAATTATATCTGAGATTAATTGAATAAATATTACAAGAGATTACAATTATTTAAACATATGCCGTGGTGACTCATTGTAGATATTATAAATACGAAAGAAAATCAATAATTCTTGCGTTGTGTACTAGAAAATCAAGTGAACAATGTATAACAATGTCAGCGAATAATTTGCAAGGTATTTATACTCAGCTACCTCAATCCTTAAGTGATTCAGATTCGGATACTGAAATAAATGACCTAAAAGAAATTAAATACCAGAATGCTTGCAAGCAAAATGGGCATCACACTAATGGGTTTGTATTGCCCAATCATACGGTTAAAAGACGCACGGGTTTTCGTGGAATGTCCAGAGCACGTAAATGTGCGTTCATATTTTCTATTCTTTTCTGCTTTCTTGTAATAATAGTATTTCTATGGGTATTACCATGCACAAGCAATCAGACGTGCCCAAGCAAGATTGGCAGCTGGAAAACAGAACATGAAGGAATTGAATTTAATGGACGCATCAATGTTATTGCTAATCATTACAAAACCAACGTAAACATTGCTTTGTTAGCGAAGAAAAGCATAAAGAAACCGGAAACGGATAATGGTGCAATTGCCTTATTGGCTCTTGATGGTTCATTCAACTGGTTTATTCGACAGGTGCGCGCACCAACCAATATGGATTGCAATTTATTAGATACAAACAATGATGGTGCTTTGGATTGTCTCCTTTTGAGTGACATGGGTTTAACTGCCGTTGATGCACAGTACGGTGATATCATATGGCATGGACATAATACAAATATGATTATTCAAAATATTGATATGCCTGTAGCTTTACCGGATTTAAATCGCGACAAAGTTAATGAACTGATATCTGTAACAGATTGGCACAATGCAAAACACAATGTAATTATTTTAATATGTGGAAGAACTGGCCAACTACTTGCTTCCATAATGGTACACAACTATGATGATATACAAGGCTTTAAATACGATGATAAATTATTATTATTCAATTGCAAGAACGCATCTCATTACAATTATTATAAGGTTTCAATTGGAGATCTTCAAAGGAAAATTTATAATAGTACTTATCCTGTACAAGCTACCAAAATTGAGTATCATCCGGAAAATAAAGTCGAGTACATTTCGAATGGCCACGAATTGGTCGTAGACAATGATGGTATTTGTCCGGATTGCGTTACAAATATTACTTTGTTTGATATCAGAAATGAAAGAAGAATTCGATTTGAGTGGGCAAAAGGAAAATCATATGCAATGCGCCCAATACCCTATTCATTTAAATCGCCTATATTGGATGCCAATAATAAGAAAAGACATCTTAACGGATTTATTATGAAAGTATGGCAGTGGTCAGAGGGACCAACAAAAGCAAATGGCACGATGAAGAGGACCAATATATCAGAGAAAATTATGCTGATTTCTTTCACTGATACTGACTGCCAAGTGATTAATATTAGTCTCGTACAAATTACTCAACTTTGCTATTTAAATACATTAGATTGTCAACCTTCTTTGGCAAATAGAAATGAGTCCTTATTACTCACCGACTTAGATGCGGATGGTTCGCACGAACTGATTAATTATAGTTCTACATACAAATGTGGTGATTCGGAAGATTCTTGTTATTTGATATCAAAGATGGAAGTTGTACAGTTGGAGCACGAAATGACTAAATTGTATTCAAAGTAATTCATCATATTTAACTACAGTTAAAGAAACTTCTACAATTCGTATTCTAAACTTTTCGCTTTAAGGCTAATTACAAAACTTATCTGTAAAATTAATATATATTAAATAGTATATTAAATTATTCCCCTCAAGTGAATAGTTTTTTGTTGATATTTCATGCTCATCCTGCCACAAATATTTAAATAAATCCAAATGTACAATTGTGTTTGAATTAAAATATTTAAATTTATGATGAAGTATATGCAACTTGTCGATGGTATTGTGTTGTCACATGATTGGTGGGCGAGATGCCCTTCACTGTCCTGCTGTCTAGTTGTCAGTTAACTGCAGGCTTGAGAATTATGTTTGTTTACAGTCGAATTAAAACAATAATTTAGTGGTGCTCGTGTTTTAATTGTTGTGTCGTTTACTTGTATTGTTTAGATATTTTGTATATATTATACCTGGCGTGTGCAAAGCATTAATATGGATAAACTAACCTTGATATCAGGTACCCTCTTCATGGCAGCTGATGTGTTTGCAATAGTGAGTCTTGCAATGCCTGATTGGATTATTACTGATGTTGGAGGTAAATAACTTGACAATAATTCGGTATGTTTATGTTTATTGTCATTGTTAATAAATAAATGCACATGATCTACAAACTAGTGCCTGCTAGTTAATTACACTTCAGTAGTCTTGATTTCAAGACCACAACTGTTGTGTAATGTACTTGTTTTGCAAAATACATCATCGTGGCTGTTAGGGGCCTCTTCACCATCAGAATGATCGTTTTCTGGCGTTTCATCATCTGGAATGAGTATTGGAGTGGCTCCGTCATGCAAGTTGGATTTGCTCAAAGACTTTGTGTATACCTCGCGTGAAACCTGTCTCGTGAACGAGAAGCGCCTTGACTTCTGACGAGATAAGGGCGGCCGTGTTATTCCATCAGGTGTTATAGCATGACCTTCCATCAATTCGGTTGCCCTTGCTTTGATAATACTCCAAGCTTCATCCATGTCCTGCTTTGTGGCATGTTCAGTCACCACACAAAAACGAATGATATATTTGCCTTGAACCATTGAAGGTATCATATGTAATTTGCCCGAGGCGTTAATGAACGCCAATAATCGTCTATTGAGACCGTCAGAGCCATTAAATCTGAAGCAAACCAACCCCAGTTTCACGTCATTTACCACCTGAAATTTATCGTCCTTTCGTACGAGTTCCGCGAAATACTTTGCGAGCATTATATGATTGCGTATATACTGGCGAAGCCCTTGAATGCCATACTTTCGAATGACAAACCATAACTTTAGCGATCTGAATCTTCTGCTTAGTGGTATACCCCAATGTCGATAATCAATAGCTTCATCGGAATTTGCGTGTTGTAAATACAGAGGATCCACAATTAACGCGCTTGTTAGTCGCATTCGATCTTTGACCCACATACAAGAGCAATCAAAATTTACCAATAACCACTTGTTTGGATTTGTGTTGAATGAATCGGCATATTCGATTCCTTCCATCAATGGACGAAGTTCTGGACAGATGAAAGCGTTGCCAGCGTAAGCCCCATCCACGTGCAACCAAACCGATGGTTTACTTTTGCAAATTGGTCCGATTTCCTTTAATTTGTCGAAGGAGCAGCATGCTGTTGAGCCTAAGGTGGTTGATACGAAGAAGGGAAATAATCCTTCGGCCTCGTCCTCTTTCATTGACTTGAGCAATTGTTCGCCGTTAAGACTGCAATCGTTATCAACGTCCAATATGCGCAGTTTTACTAGTAGTATCTTTGCGGCTTTCTCCACGCAAGAATGCGATTCTTTTGAGCAATAAGCCACCAACCGTGGCAGATATACACTATCTTCTTCATCCGCAAACTTTAAATAGTTAATGGCCTGATTACGAGCAGCTAGCATGCTTACTAAAACGCATTCACTTGCTGATGATTGTATGACTCCGCCACCGCAACTATTTAGAGCAGATGTTATAAATTGTTTCGGTAAATTCATTGCTTTTCCGAACCAGTCCATTACAATAGTTTCAAGTTCAGAGCAAGCTGGACTACCTGCCTGTAATGGCATTATGAAAGTTATAATAGCATTATTACTATAAGGAAAATTCCAACAACTTACCCAAGAAAATCCAATGCATCCAATGGCATCTGATAACATATCGCCCAAGATTGAAGGATAAGAATTGCCCGATGGAAAATAAGCATGAAATCGAGGATGCTGCCAATGAGTTACACCAGGCATAATTTTGTCCTCGACGTCCTGCATGATTACATCCCAATCTTCAGGCTCCGATGGTGCTTCAGAGGGCAGTAACTTCTTGAGATATCCTGGTTCAACTTTTGGTGTTACGCGCCTATCACTAATATTGTTCATGTACTCGCAAATATAATCAATCATTTCTTTGCCTCGTTGTCGAAACTCTTCTGTATCCATTGCTAGTGGGTTCTGGTCAACTTAATGGCTATTAATTAACTAACTTCGAGCAAAACTTTTAAATCAATTTGCATCAGTTCTGCCCCACTCATTTCATCATCGTTGACGCGTGTATTAGGATTAGCCAACGTGCGACAATATGCAATATATGAATTTTCAGGGCACGAAAAAATGAGGTTTTCCTTAATTTATAACCAGTTGTTATATGTAACAGTTGTGCCAACTTTTGTTATTTACTTGCCAGAAATATTATAAATTCATTTAGTATTATACTTAAGACCAGATTTCTACTGTGCCAATTTTCAATATTTTATGAAGTTTTGAACAAAGAAATCCTATACTGAATTCTAGGATTTAAAGATCATTAATTAGCAAGCGAATCTGATAATTTTCTACGAAGTTTTCAACGTAAAATCTTTAACTTTGTATAGAATTTACATATTATTTAAAATTATTTTTGATGAATCTACAAGATAGTTTTTTGAACATCCAGATGGTTCTAAAGTATATATACAAAATGAATAGTAAAACTAGTTTAACACTTGATGCGTAAGCTGGCTTTTTATTTGCGCTTTTAAACAAATACCCAATTTGTTGTCTGAGTGTGGGCGTTTATGAACAAATTACGTTAACTTTTCAAGTAGATGTATTTGCGATAGCAGTAATTGACAGGAATACTTTGTTAAATCTTAAATAAACAATGTTTAAACCCATGTCTCATCGTTGTAATACTTTTAACAAAATATTTAAATTACTCAACACGACAGCGACCAATTGTTTATTATTACAGCCGATGTATATTAAAATAAGTGACGTAGCTTTTAATAGCGTTCATAAAACACTATGATTTCATGGAGATATTAATTACTTAATCCAATTTTAGGAGACACTCGTTTGGGTTTGATGTGGACTTGCATGACTTTATATAATCGGCCACAAGTATGCTTCACTCCTGATCTTCAACCCGAATGGTTACTCGCCTTGGTTTGTATTTTCGTCGGTTGCATTTGCATTACGACAACAATTATTCTTCTTGCGTCATCGCATTGGGATCGCAATGTGGTACCATACGCTAGATGGGTTGGATTTACAGCTAGTATGACGCGCACAAACGTAATGAATGTTATGTTTAATATTTGATCTTTTTTCTAGTGGTCCTGTTTTGCTTAGCTGCTGTAATATTTCCAATGGGTTTTCACGTCGACGAAATAGGGGGACAACCATATCAATTGCCAAATAGTCACCAGGTTGGCATTTCGTACATTCTTTTTGTATTAGCACTTTGGATAACCGTAATTTCCGAATTATTTGCCGGAAAAGTGTGTTTACCGCATTTCTAAGATAGTATTATTAATTATAATCTGCATTTATATAGTTTGCTGTGATATGTAAGATATGAATTTGAGATTAGTTGATGGGGTATATTAAAATATTTCTTTTGAAATGAAACTTTTATCGCGAGTTATCGCATTTAAAAAAATATTACACACAAGTTGGCTTTGTTGGCAAATGCCGTTGAAACTGAAAATTGCGTTAACTCTCATTCGCTGGGTGACGTGGGAAGTAAATATTTGATCCTAATCATTATAATTTCCTATAAACTAGTAAAACATATTAAAATAATTCATACAGGGTTATGAAGTACATTAAATTGCAATCTTTAAGATTGATGAAATTATTGTGTTATAGAGTTCAAAAGAGCTAAGCGCGATAAAATTAATCTATTTTAAATATCGAACTCTGATATGAATATTAATCGTTGCATCTCGAAAAAGCAGAACCCAGGGATATTAGGACCCAGGGGTCCTAATATTCAGGGGTGAATATTAGGACCAAATAATTATCTTGCTACAATAATAACTCATGATGTAATATATAAAACTAAACCAAATTTTAACCGTTATTAAGCACCTGATGACCTTACCTCAATTGTTATCATTTAGTTCAAGTTATGGCGCGGAAGAAGATGGTAGGCCAAAGTTATCGATCGTCTATTGTAAATCAGTTTCTAATCTCTTCAACCGAGTTGCAAAGAATTTCAATTTTCGAGCTTATATAGATGAGACTCGCATAATTTTTTATGTAGAATTGTTACGTGAAAATAAAACAAATTTATTGTGTTTTTTATATTGTTCACATATAATACATAACACACAAATTGTGAAAGTTGATACAGATTGAAATCTTTGCACTTTCGTCATTTTTTTGTATTTTGAGTTTTCATTCTGAAAGATTGACAATTATTTGTATCGTGCACTATTTACTATATACAAATGGTTTTCGGGTTTTAAATTATTCAACAAGTATTATATATACAATGATCGCACAAAAATGGGCGCAACTTTAATTTCTAACGTTACGCACAACATTCGCGTAAGTTAAATCACGTTTGGCTTTACATTGTTCCAAATAACTCGTATCATCACTGTCTTGTAGACCAAGATTCGCTAGGTCGGAGGTAATTTGTTGTTGCAATAGTCGCGATCTTGATTCATCACTGTAATCGGTGTTTGATGTATGACCAGGACTGCTAACAAGGTTTCTGGTTGTTTCTCTTTCAACTTGCCTCATATAGAGAGGCAATGATTCAATTTTAGGCGGATTTAGCGCGGCGTGAAATGCGCTTAGCCAATGTTGATTATTATTAGAATACACCTGTTGTTGAATAAGTGACTGGGTTACTGTTTGAGATAATAGCTCCTGACCCACCTCCGATACATTTGTTCCTGGATTGCGAATAAGGGGAGGATGTGTTATTTGGGGCGGGCGAGGAATTGCACTTTGAAGATGACAATTCATGGCATTCGAAATCAGAACAGGTGGACCGTTATTTCCATCTGGAATAGGTGGTGGTGGGTTTCGAATAGGAGTATGCGGTACAGGATGCCCTTGTAACGGTTGAGGTATACTATTTCCACAAATTCGAACTTGTGGCATCGTTGAAACCGGGTTTATATTGGGAATCTGTGGGAAAATGGTTGGAGAACAGTTTTTTGGTACATTTCCATTAAATAATGGCAAAGGTGGTGTAAGAAACGGTGGTTGCTGCCCAGTGTCTTTTTTGTTGGCAGCATATAAAAGTTGTTTGAACTGTTTTGCAGCTTCTGGGCCTCTTGCTGTTAATAAATAACAGTACCATTGTTCCTGATTACTAGGTGGTTGCAACAGCATTTCCGCCAAGGACATATTATTCGGCAATAAATTGATGTAATCGGTCAGAGATGAAGTAGGATTGCCCGCGTTTACTTTTGCATCTTCATTAAAAACAAAGTTATTACCGAATGTGTGCGGGATCAAATCATCCGTTTTAACATTTTGATTAATTCTTACGTGGATTGGTGATAAATTAGGTATATGTACAGGAGGGGACGATAATTGAGGATATAAAGCACAACCATGAAGAAGTTGAGGCATACCAGGTGGTGGCATTAATGGTAACATCCCTGGAAACAATGGGGGCAACATCGGCGTCATTGGCATGACAGGTATTTGAGGAATAGATGATATAGGTGGTATCGGATGTATCACAGTGGGTAACATTCCGTTTCGGGGAAAATAATGTAATGGGACGAGAGGTTCATGGTATTTGCGAGGTATGAATTCAGGTGCAAGTGGATTCAGTGTATACGTTTTCTTTAATTCAACTCCATCCAATTGACTTTTCAACGATGACCATGTAATTCCAAATAAACTATTTTTTTCTGCGCATATGTTTATGAAGCGTTCCCATATTTTACTACAAGGGCCAATAGAGCACAAGGAAACTGGATCTCCAACGACAGCAACTAAACTTTGAGCGCGTGTTATTGCCGTATTAAGTAATTTCGAGTTTGATAAAAATCCAAAATCATGCTCTTTGTTTGGTTTACAAGTTCGGCGCGTACGCACTGT
Organism: Anaulacaspis nigra; assembly: GCA_030264675.1. Taxonomy (NCBI): domain Eukaryota; kingdom Metazoa; phylum Arthropoda; class Insecta; order Coleoptera; family Staphylinidae; genus Anaulacaspis; species Anaulacaspis nigra. The sequence continues at coordinate 40,631 of JARJDV010005716.1, read as the reverse complement.
TGATAAAAATACTACACGAAATTGTTTACCTTGCACATTTAATACTCGTTCAACGGAGATTCCATTCAAGCGTCGCTTCCTTAACTCAGATCTTATTCTGAGTACTTGATCCGCATATGGTGTCATAATTCCTATGCTTTGATTATCATATGTTCCCCAACAAGTCGGCCAAAGATTTAGTATTTCCTGAACACGTTCCACGATTTCATACACTTCTGCATTATTATAAAAAGCCGTTGAATTAACATCTTGAATATCTTCTCCTCGAGTTGTGAAAAATGTAAGAGGATAAAATCTGCTATGAGGTGGTTGTTTTCCTTTCGCTACCAGTCTTTGATCGTAAAATAACTCTGAAGTAAAATTAATAATAGCCTCATGTGCGCGATAATTCTCTGATAAAAGTATTTTGCACGGAAAATCGTTTGGATAATAGTCATATAATCGTTCCAGGAGACTAATGTTCAAATTCTTTTCTATGGCAAACGAAGAGAACAATTCTGGACTTAATTGCATATGATCGCCAGCCAGCACAATGCGTGTGTTTTCACTTGCAAGAGCCAATGGCATTATGGCTTCACATTCCATAGCTTGAGCTGCTTCGTCTAGGAATATATGTGTAAAATAGCCTCGAGGCAATCCGACGGTTGATAAATACATAGATATTGATAGTGTAACAACGATAACTCGATGCCCCAATACATCCTCGGTTTTTGGTATTGAAAATTGTTTCACACCTCCATTGTTATTTATTAAACAATACTGCAATATATAAGCATATTTAATTTTATTATCTACTTGCCAAATTCCAAACTACCTTTTGTACTATTTCATGAACTGTTGACACCCATCGCTTGTGATAGTAAATTCTTAACGGACGTGCTTCTGTATGACCAGATTCAACATGTGGGTGCAAATAATCTTTAATATATATATCAGCAGCACTGTTGCTCTGAGTACATATTAATATTCGATTTTCTGGCTGTTTAATTAATTGCTTAATCGCCTGTGCTAACGTGAAGGTTTTCCCCGTTCCAAACGGTCCGATAATGAGCAGTGGCGGTAGATTCACATATAATGGAGTTGTTATCGCAACAATCGCCTCTTTCTGCTTTATATTTAAACGACTATCAAATGAGTCGCACCACTGTCTTGATGGACTCCATGGAATGTTGGGTTCTAAATATGTTTCCGGAAATATTACTCTGCAATCCGTTAATTTGTCAACTGCATAGTGCCATTCGCAGTAAGGAATTCGATTTAATTGAAATTGTATGTGTGCTTTAAAATCCATGTCAGACCTCAAATTCAAATTCTTCACAGCCTCAGCAGAGAGTCGTAAATAAATTGTCGATTTGCCCTTATCCTCTATTAGTGCTTCATACACATTAGACGAAGTGGGCTTTGCTGATAGCAGGGCCATTGTGCAATTGCTAAGTATAAGGCGTCCAGCCGTTGAATCTTCTGATATTTGTTTTCCTACAAATCACATAACTGAATTTATTGGACTACTTTGATCTTAGTCTCATACCTAGATGCATTAATGCAAAGAGTTCACCTGAACTGGAATACTTTGCGGTGCTACTGGCAGTGCTATTCGGTGATAATATATAACTGGATATTATTTTCAGTTTTGTGTTTATGTTGTAAGTTGCTATGCATTCGTGTCGAGCCATTTCTTCTATAAACAATAATTCATGCATTCTTGATCGGTAGTTGTTTTTTGTCAGGTGCATTTCGTTAACAGTAGAGTGAGATAATGTACACGTATCTGGTAACGGGGACGGATATACCGAAATTAAATGTTTTGTCCATTTAGATTCAGAGTCTCCATATATTGTTACCAAACTTGTGATCGGTGATGAAAATGGAATAATTTGAGCATTACTTTCAGTCCATCTACGAAACAAATTACTTTCAATCACAATGATACACATATTAAATGTAAAATTGGTATACCTTTCTTGGTTTGATAAAACAACTTCTCTACGTATTTCGTTGAGTTTATCAACATCGGTAACGGGGACGACATCCACGCATAGGTGTTTCACTAGCATTGGTGTTGTTCCGAAATCGAAAACAACGCTCTGCCGAAGTGTACCATAGATATCGGCACAAAAACCAATTGCAACATGATAAGTGGTAGTTTTGTCTTCTGCACTGTCTTTTGCAATCCATTCTTGTTGATTACTCATTTCTAAAAGTTTCGAATAGGAACCATTGTCCGCTTTTATAGACTTTATAAAAAAATACGACCGATGTGAATCTTGCAACAATGCAACAGCGCGCAACTTCTCTTCTGACTTAAGTGTAAAAGTCCATATTTCTGTTTGATTTTTTTCAGAAAGTGTTATGGAGAGCTTTTTATTCCAACTCACTTTCACCGTTTTAAGCTGACCAATAAGAATTTTATCAGGAGTTGTAGTTTGAACTAATCTGTCAACAAGCTCTTCGGTATATGATTTGCCATAGAGCTCTGAATCATAAGCTCTTTGTAACTTCATTCTTCTATATTCAAATCGTTCTTTCCATTCTTGCAATTCTTGATCACCATGTGCATATATACATTGTGTACCATATCTGCAAGTTTGTGTTTCTATCCATTTAACACACAACTTGTATAAATCGGCAGAACATCCCCGTGGAGGTGCCCGCCAATGCCAATCTCGTCCTTCATCAGACATTATGACTCTTTGATGTTCTTCAGTCTGGCAGTGTCCTCTCAACTCCACTTTTGTCCGAAATGAAATGCTACAATATGCACAGGTAAACATGTTGTCACCAGCAGCACTATAGTCCATGACAAACATATTCAAACGTTTTTCAATGCCAATAAGTTCAGTCTCCAATGCAGAGCCAATGGTAATATTGCCATCATTAGGAAAACTAATTGAATGCAAATGTTGTAAAATCTTAGTAGCTTCTTTAGTATTGGGACCACCTTTCAGTGCAGCACATTCTTGAACAACCAGCTCAAGTTCTACAAATATAATTTTAGAAAACATGGAAGCACATAACATTTAATTTACCTCCAAATTTTCTTAGAACAAACAAACAGTGCATAAGCCTCTGTCTTGCTGTATGTGCAGCATTAGCTGTTTTATCATCTATTAACTGAAGTATTCTGTTACAATCAGCGATGACAACCTCATATTGTTGAAGTTCAAATAAACACTTTGAACGGGCCAACAGATATTTGACGCGATTATTTGTTCCACCATTGTTTTTTTGTATTAATTGAGTAAATATTTCGGCGGCATGCAGCCAGTCTTTTTTAATTAAATACTCATTCGCAATAGACTCCATTCTTGCAAAGAACATTCATACTGTATCTCATCATTAATTGAAGAAGTAAAACTAATTAAGCGCAATTTATACCCAATGAATGTTTAATACTAAAAACTATGATGCAAAACACACGACACGACTCACTTGCTGCTCATAATAACAGAACATGAATGCTAATGAATTATGATACTTCCAAGTTTGCGCTACGTTAATCATCTATAAACAATTAACATAATTAGCGTTATCAGTACCAACAGAACACCGGATAACTAAATTATCAACATTCCCACCCGCAAACCTACAGAATTATCTGACACTGCATTCTTGTTTATATGTTTCAACGGCAACGTCGTGTAATATAAAACATTTAATAAAGAAAGTTGCTAAGAAAAACACTAATTATATAATATTTAAAAGTTTTTACAATATATTTACGTAAAGTAATGTTTCAATAGTATTATTTACACAAATTTAATTTTAGATGGCAACCTAGTGTTATGGTTCAAATTGAAATAATCATATTTTTTGTCGGTATTAATTCATTGTTATCATAATATATAAACAACTGTATTCAATTGAATTACTATAAATAATAAGATATCTTGAAATCAAAGCAGTAATTATTATTTTATCTGCAACCCCAAATTCATGACATTGACACTAACGTCATCAACAACTAGCTCAAACTAGCTGTCAACGAATAATCAGCAGATTGCATTTCGTTCATCGCCTGTACATATTTAATTACTAAACTATTTAATTGTGGTAGTAGCAAATAGCAATTAGAGTGAAGAGTGTTATTTCCAAATATATGAGTTCCTGAGTGTATTAACTTATTTTACCCGTATGAGTTGTATTTCTTGATATCAGCATCAATGAATTCCCTTATTGTGTTCAAAATAACATAATTGTTATAAATTATGGATCCTTCCTATAATGCAATATTAAAATTATTCTGGTTCAACACGTCCGAACACAAAGATGGTAGTAATATAGAAGATAAGAAGTCAACCAAAAGTAGAGCAGTGAAAATATTTAAAAGCTTTAAAAGGACTTTCAAACAGGGAAGCAGCAGGTATAGAGATAAACTATCTCATTTTGATACATGTTTAGTGGATATGCACTCAAACAGGTCCCAAGAAAGTCCATCAGGTGACAATGAAGAAGCTTTAAACAATGTATACATTTATTTTTTTGTTGTGTTCTTGGCACTAGTCTGACTTGTGGTTTTATAGGCTGACACACTATCACCAGCTCCTAGTCTGGGCAAGGAGCATTTCAATTTGGCAAAATATGGCTGGTATTGGGGTCCATTGACAAAAAGAGAAGCTGAGGCCCGCCTCACAAATCAAGTAGATGGTGCATTTCTTGTAAGAGATTCCAGTTCAAATAATTATATCTATACACTAAGTCTGCGCTCATATAGCTATATAATGCACACACACATTCAATACTATAATGGTACATATTCATTAGGCAGTTGCCTATCACGCCCAAGTGTATCAGAATTAATAGAGACTGCAATAGAAATGTCCAAAGATTCAATACTAAGTTATGTGGAATATAGCAATACTTCAGTGCCAATACGATTACTGAAGCCAATCTCGCGCAATTTGGAAGTGCGTACCCTAACGCATTTATGTCGGTTTGTAATTCGCCAGCATTGCAATGTTAATGCAATTGAAGAATTGCCATTGCCGACCACGCTCAAAACCTACTTGCTGCAGGGCCAGTACTGAGCTTTAAACCTTTTTTGTGACTTCTTTTCGATGATCGTCATTTGATCACAATATTTATATATCAAAGTTTGTTTGAAGAAATACGCATACGTGCAAATATTATCAGACGCGTTCGATATTGTATAAAAATGGTTACGTTTTAAAATTCGAGACTTTAGCTTCATATATTGTTAATACCAAAATATATTTTAATCAAATCTTGGATTGTGATAATGAAAGATAATAAGAAGATAGATGTAGTACGTTAAATCATTTGTCATCTTGTTCATGACCAGTTTGTACTATTATGTAATTAACGAAAGACAAATATATTTATTCCCACATTTTCTCTGGGGCTATAACAATTGTGCAAATAACTAAATTCAATTAATCATACATAATTCGGCTAACGTTACTTGTTCATCATGCTGTTTTATTAATGCCTAGTATATTTCTTGCCTGGAATAACGAGTTTTAATGATTTTTAGTTAAAAGTAAATTATTTAAATTTTATACCGTTATGAACGCTGCAGATATAGAATCTTTCGATGCGGTAGAACTGCTATCACGTTTATTATAAATTAGATCATTAATTTGTACTGCTTCCATTAGTCGTCGGTTTAAAAATTTCCATGTATCTCTATAATCCGTCGACTTATCCTGCATTAAGTATAATTCGGTAGCCTTATAGACGCCCGCAATAGCAATACGGCGCACATACCACGTGAACTAAAATCAGTGCAAAATAAAATAAAAGTATTCCTTCCTACAGACTGTTAGCGTTAGCTTACATCAACAGAACGATCTCCTGCATGATAACAGATATCATCAACCATCGTTAATAATGTAGCCAATGCCTGAGGTACATTTGGAGGAAGTGACATTATCGCAATCGCCTGCGGCCACTTTGAGAGATACGGAATGGTCATTGAAAGCCGCTCCTTGCAAGCGATTTCAACCAATTCCGCTGGAGCAACACCCGCAACATTTGTTTTTTCTCGGTACTATAACAATACAAATGAGAAAAATTGCGCATGACTAATATGATTATGAAACCTTCTGCATAAAGTCAACAAGTTTTGAATTAGACGACTTTTGGAAATAGAGTACTAAATCTCCGCCGCCGCGCGTAAACATTCCGTGTGTTACACCTGGATAGCCAATTGAAGTTGCACCAGCACTAATTGCTTCTTTAGACCATCCCAATTCGTTTACGTATGGAAGAGACGCTTCCAAAATTTTGTCTCGTATCGATTCCTCATAGGGATCACCTTCTTTTTCAGTTCTCGCTGTTGATGAAAATAATCTCTGTGCAGCAACACTGCAAGAATCTGAAAGTATACGTTTTTACTGTATAGTTGAATGAAGATTCGGCTGGAATTAAATAATGTGCGGACGATATATGTAACATTTATTTGAGAACTGAATATAAAAGTGCTTAATGTTGAATACATTCATTAAGGCGAGCAAGCAAACTATCAATTACGTCTAACGCAGTCATCGATGATCTTAGTACGTTCAGTTTTTCTCCGATTGTTAAATTTGGCAAATCTTTTCCTGCAATTGTTACAGATACTTTGGATTTCTGCTCTATTCGATCTCCTTTCGCAGATTCCTCTTCTAGTTCCTTAATTTTCAATTCGTAGTGACCCTTGGATAAGGATAAACCCTTTTTCAAAGGCTCCAGAAACGATTCTTCAAGCGTTCGCATCAAAGTGCATATTCCAGTTACATCATTAATCTTATCTCTGAGCCATAGATAACGAAGTAAATTCAATGCTGGAACAATTTGATCCGCTAATTCGATAATATCGCTTTCTTCCTTATTAGGTAGATGACAAAATTGCAGCACTAGTAAAGACAGCTTTGAGCCTCGAAAGTATATGTCAATCTCACAATTTGATCTAAACTGTTCTACGAGTAGATCTTTATACAATGTTATAAGGTAACCCATCAATCCGCTGTGGTTGAACAAGTTGAATGCATTATGAATCAACAAGTAACGTCCTCGATTTTCGAATTGCAGGATATAAGTTTTAAGTATTTGAATTGCCTTTTGTCTATATGCTTTTAAAGGACTGTAAATGATAACTTTGGACAAAACAACCGCAAATTTGTGGTTAATGGTATCGTCGAGCAGCATATAAGTTATATTATTTAAGCACATCATTGAATCTGCTAAATCCAATCCTTTTTCAGTCACAAATTGGTGGTCATAATTTAATAATTCTGTGATATAATATAGCATCTTATGGAAGACATAAAGCGGTTCATAGACTTTTGCAATTTTATCGTGTTGCTGCTTCTCTACAAATATGCAGTAGTAAAAATGTGCAAGTGCTAACTTGCCTACTTCGACATCTTCGTCGTGCAAACTTTTGTGTGATGCCCATTCAATAAACATTAATGGCTCATGCACATTACTTATGCAATAAACCAATTTCTCAATGATTCTCCTACCAGGGCTTTTAAAAGTATGTACAAGTTTCATATCTAGGTAGACAAGTGGCGTGCCAAATAATTTCAGCACATATTTCACTATGATAAGCGTATTTGGAAATATGTCTAGTGAATCAAATATTGCAAGGTAAAATTCGCAGACTTTTTCATAAATTGCCAGAATTCTACGGACATCCTCATCAGCATCCATTAATATGCGTTCATTTGCTTCAAGAGTCAGGCTTTCAGGTGCTGGTAAGCATTGTATAAATTCTTGAATTGCGTTAAAGCACCAGAGAGCGTATTTAAACTTGGAGGCTGGTAATTGCAACAAGGCGTCTTTTAAAGGCTCCAAAACATGACAAAATTTGGCGTCATCATCCGTGTCGGAAATTTCTTTGTGAAGTGCCAAAATAACATCGTCATAATTGCATAATTTTACAATTTCATGTAGTAAATCAACATAGGCATTTAAATAGTCTTCATGTTTCAGTTCATTCTCAACATTAATTTGAGCACAAATAGCTTCCAGTACATCAAATGCATTTTCGTTAATTAATGTTCTATTGTCTTTACAACAATTTATTGCCTTTTTAATGTCATTACTTACTACCAATGTATTTAAATCACTTAAGAAGTCTGAAGACATTTTGGTAATTCAAAGTAGATAGTTTCGAATTGTTATAAAGGTTTATGAAGCTGGAAATAAATTCCTCGTTATTTAAATGCCATATCTGACTGATTTCACTGATTTTGTTTCTAATTTATTCGTTGATGATAATGATTATAACTGACCAATGTGTTTAGGTTAAGTTTGTATAACAATAAACTACTTACTTCTAATAATCCTTGCCGATGTGAGTAGAATAGTAACAGACATCATAAAAATTAAAAGGTGCTGATAAAATTAAACAATTTTAATAAAACTACGTAGTAACTATGTCTGAATCATATGCCGTGCATAATAAACACATAATCCACCAATTCGACCACTGTGATAGATAAGCAAAGCAATAATATACAGAGGACAAAATACCCACAGGGTCCCCACATCAGTATCAGGAATTGACAGAAACTTCGGATTGTAATTGAATTTATGCAATTTTAAATACAAATATATATTTACAGTTTAGAAAATATGATAAATTATCTATATTTATATTGTGTTATGTAAATATGACTTATATTTATGAGATATTTCAGAATTATTTTATTTCAAACCTAGGTTGGCAGTCTGTATAGTAACTTGGATGTCAACTGTATGACAGCTAGAGCTCGGCTGTGAAGCAATTATTATTGAGTTGCTTTAGTAGAGATCGTGATTATCTAGTAAACATATATAGTGGAAGTAACAACGACTCTGTTATTTAATCTAGCTAGATTTTAATGAATCTATCAATGAAATGAACCCCGAAATGTATTAAATTAATAAGTTTAGCGTGCCATTTTTAAAATATGAAATTATGTCGACCAGATCGCAGCTCACAAAGGATTTAAATGGTATGTACGACTTTTTGCCCGGCAGTTTGTTTAGTTCAGTTCTTAAACAATTTCTCAAATAACGTCACACGATTGCTAATTAGTATCGCATATATATGCTTGATACGAATGGTGTAAGCGTCTCAAAATGCAGTCAGTATTTGTTTACGATAACCCGGGGGAGTGCCCCAGGTCGCTTACTCATCAATGGAAAAATAATAAAATCAGTTGAAGGACTTTCGTTAATTTTATTATTGCATGGTTATTGTACTTATGAAAACTTGTTTGCTTGCAGAGAGCATCAAAGTCCTGTTGGGTAAACAGGTGAAAATATTGTTTAAAAATGTTGTACGCTTGGAAACTAAAGGAGACAAGACTGAAAACAGAGTCCTGGTGAGTCTACTAATTATTCTTTTTCTTAAACGCTTATTATTTGTTCTTGATATTATTTACATCAGACATGCAGGTGAATAAAAAATAGAGATAGCAATTCCAGTGATATTACTCATTATTTGGCATGAATAATGAAGGGTCGAGAACGTATTCAATGCAGTATAATTTTATTTTGAAGTGTCTAATTTGTATTCCGTAGTACAGCTAGTTCGTGTTACATAGTTTAAATTATTTATCAATTCTGATTTGCCGAAAATACTAATTGTATGACTCATTTTACATAAGTGCAATTAAGTACGTAATAATTGACGAACATGCCACTGATGGCGCTAGAGTTTTCTATATAAGATTTTGACAGTGTGATAATCGGGCGCAGCGCAGCAGTGCAGTGTGGTGCAGTGGCAATCGTGTTTATTGTTTACTGTCGCGTTTGACTTCATTTTGCGAATATCCGTGAAGTTTGTGTGAATATTGCGTTAAAATCTCATTGCAACAATGGGTAAAAAGGCAGAAGTTGGTACTCCCAAGTACCTTGCCAATAAAATGAAGGCAAAGGGTCTGCAAAAGCTTAGGTGGTATTGCCAAATGTGTCAGAAGCAATGCAGGGATGAAAATGGATTTAAATGCCATATGATGTCTGAATCACATCAAAGGCAAATTTTATTATTTGCTGACAACTCCAAGAAGTATATGGATGAATTTTCTTATGAACTAAGCAAAGAGTTTGTGCAAATTTTACGCAGGCAGTTTGGCTCCAAAAGAGTCTTGGCAAACAGGGTCTACCAAGAGTATATTTCTGATAGAAATCATGTTCATATGAACTCTACAAGGTGGGTCACTTTGGGAGGGTTTGTACGATGGTTGGGTGCAACCGGAAAATGTCATATTGAGGAAACAGAGAAGGGCTGGTACATTACCTATATTGAAAAAGACCCAGAACAGATAGCTAGAGAAAAGAAACGTGATAAAAAACTTAAAATGGATAAAGATGACGAAGAAAAGGCTTTGGAATTTATGGAAAAACAAGTGAAATTTGCGCAAGAACGTGGAGAATGTTCGCAGACTACAGAACCAACTGAGTTAATAAGGGAAAATGAAGATGAGAAAATTACCCTTGCCATTAACTTAGAGCAAAAGCCAAAAACATTAATTATGCCACTAAACAAATTAATCAAGAAAGAGGTACAAGAAGAAGAGTTTAAAAAACCCAAAATACCTGAGAAAGCAACTAGAGGGAAAAAAAGAGTGATTGATGAACTAATGGAACAGAAAGAACTTGAAAGAGAAAAGGCAAATAGAAGAGATTATTGGATTACTGAGGGAGTCATTGTCAAAGTTATTACCAAATCATTAGGAGAGGAATTTTACAAAGCAAAAGGTGTAATAAAGGAAGTCAGAGACAAATATACAGCTATTGTGAAACTTCTTGAATGTAAGAAAAGAGTGAAAGTGGACCAGGCCCATTTAGAAACAGTGATACCTGCGATTGGAAAAAACGTTTATATTGTTAATGGTGCTTACAGAGGAGAAATAGCACAATTATTATCCATTGATGTGCAGAATTTTTGCGCAGATCTCGAAATCTCAAAAGGAATTCTAACAGGGCGCAAATTAAAAGCGATTCAATATGAAGATTTCAGTAAAATTGAGATCGACTAATTATAAGCAATATTTAAATAATAATGTACATAACCATTAATAAAAATTATTTGATAAGAAAATTATTACGGCCTCTTTTTGTAATCATGACACTACACAATTTCATGGGAAAAATATTTATATTTACAGGTTTTCTCACCATGCAGAATATTACTCCTCACTGCAAAAGTTCCAACTCGGGTAATTTAAAATTATTTCTTAATATCTTCGTGTAATAATTTGTAATATACGTAGATCGACTGCCATTTCCACTACTTGGAAATTCAAGCGTTGGAAAGTAAACGAGGAAACCAATTATGTATAACATTCAATGAAAAACCATACTCGTTTTTAACCGGAGAAGACTCCGCGTCAAGCACTGAAGTGGATAGCATGATTTCTGCCCTTGCGACAGCAATAAGAAATATTTTCCCTACTGTTTCTCTTCATTACATTATACGTAAAGTTAGTATAATATTGCATTTTAAGTATGTCACTTGTTTACCTAATATACGCTTCAGATTGACGTAATTCCGAGTTCTCGTTTACAAGTTCTTCGGGACATCGAAGCTGTTGGTAGTAATATTAGAGAAGTCGGCCCGTGTGGCGGTTTTTCAACCCAATATGCTTGCATGTGCGATTTCCATAACATGCCATACAGAGAAGAAGTTGCATGGGACGTTGATAACATATACGTATCGCTAAATACTCGAGAATTGTGTTTAAAGGACTTCGATCATTTGGATCAAAAGTATTTATGGAAGCAGGAGCCTATTTATACATCTAATCATACTGTTTTCGCAGGGATTTGATACCAATAATAAGTGCCCTAGAATATAATACGTGGTTCACCAGGCTTCGGGTTAATCACGTTAAATTATCGCACGATGTGATGGAAAAGATATTGCACGTATTACGAAAGTCATTAAGCTTGGAGGAATTGTATTTAGATAATTTAACACTCAAATCTGACTTCATAAACAAGCTGACCTGTGTGATAAAAATGAATCGTATCATTCCTCTGCATACGATCGATTTGTCCAATAATATTATTGAAGACAAAGGTGCCATTAATTTGGGTAGTTGTATTGTGGAGTTAAATAAGGGACTTGTGCATTTGAATCTTTCGCATTGTGGACTTACTTCCAAAGGCGTTAACCAATTATCCAATCAGATGAATAACAAAAGTAGTCTGTATAATACCTTGACGTATTTAAATTTAAGTGGAAACAACTTAAAAGATGATATAACCGTAAGTTATTTTACCTTATAGTTTGAACTTCAATTTGAAATGTACGTTTTAGCATCTACATACCTTCTTGAGTCATTCCAATGCTATTAATTATTTAGATATTTCAGCAACAGATATTATCTTGGAAAATGTAAGTTAAAGTTTATATTTTCATTTAAATATTATGGGGTATTTGAATGTGTAATTTCAGCTTTTTAATGCGCTTGTAAAGGGGTGCACAACTAATTTAGTTCATCTCAATGCTTGTCGCAATCCATTCAGCAGTAAGAAGAGTAAAGAAGCACCACTAGCATTTAAACAGTTCTTCAGCACTTCATTAAATTTAAAATATTTAAATATGAGTCACTGCAAGTTACCACAAGAAGCACTTAAGTAAGCATATTAAAAGAGTTCTTTTGGTTTTTAAATTTGAGGTATATTTCAGAAATTTACTGCTGGGATTAGCGTGTAATGAATTTACGAAAGGAATTATCCTTGATTTAAGCTACAATTCTCTTGGTAGTCAGGGTGCGCATGTAATTGAATCGTGTATACATGGTGTGCGCTGCATAAGTAGTTTGGATATTACTGAAAACAGTAAGAATTATTAATTAAGTTTTGTAAGACATAAATCATATTCAATTTATAGATATGGACGTTGATTTGGCTCAAGTTGTTATAGCCATAAGCAAGAACAAATCACTTAAACATTTGCATATGGGTCGTAATATGATAAATATGAAAGCGAAACATATATCGACTGTAATGGACGCAGTGGTGCAAATTATTCAAGATGAGGAATGTATGCTTCAATCTTTATATCTGCCCGATTGTCGGCTTAAATCGGATTTACACAATTTCTTCAGCGCACTTGGGAATAACAAGTGCTTGGAAATTATTGATATTAGTGGTAACATGATTGGGGACTCCGGTGCTCGGTTGTTAGCAAAAGCACTACAAATCAATGTGAAATTGAAGAGTATTTCATATGACCGTAACAACATAACTTTACAAGGCTATACAGATATTGCGTACGCGTTGGAAAGTAATCGTACTGTAACGCATATGCCTTTTCCGATATACGATATTACACAGTGTATGAAAGCAAATGCAGAAAAAGCTGATTTTGTGACTAGAAAAATTCAAGATCTATTAAATCGTAATGTTTCACCGCGAAAGAATAACATGAAGAAAAATCATGCGTTGCAACCAGGATTTATGTTAAGTTCGAAGCAACATGCTGTTGACCGATTAGTAAATCAAACTACAGATGTTATCAAAAACTTGAGCTCTGATTCGGTGGCTACAAATAATGACATTAGTCACGCTAATGAAGTGATGAGAGATGCGGAGAATTCAAAAAAATTATTTAATATTCTTCAAGATGTTGCACAACAAAAGGACGAAGTTCATCCGGTTAAAGTTAAACTTCATCAAGTTTCATCAGATGTACATACTTGTATTAATGACTACATTCAGGTACTGAATTTGGACAATATTTTACGTCAATTCTATAATTCTTTTATGCTTTATAGACAATAACTGAAAAGATGCTTAAGAGTGCGAAGGAATTGTGCCCATATGTTTTAAATGATAATCATGTCATTCAGGACATAAAACGTGATTGCAGAAATAAGAAACAAATTCCATTGGATTTTGTTACGAATAGCATCAAACATCAAGCAGGCGCAGACATCATGAATAAATTGGGGTGCGCGATCATCTATATAGAATAATTATCCATGTATAATTATATTCATAATTTACAGAGAACTAAATCTAATTGTTGCATCGTATGTTTCTGAACAAATTACCGATGAAGTATTCGAAACATTATTGAGAGGATATAAAATTTTGCTCGGTGATAATACTGGTATCCGGATTGAATCCCCGCCACGACGATCGCGACTTAGCAGTTCTGGAAGTTCACGTCACGGTGCAAGCGATATTTCAATTACTGATAGCAGTCATCAGTCTGATCATTCACCATTGGTATGTTATTTTGTTTGTGTTGTAAAACTTATCTTTGCCTTAATTACCGCTTTTAACACATGCTCTTACGATAAAATAGAAATTGGAATATTTGAATCTCGTAAGTAAATACTTTAATAATATTGATATGTGCTTTAATTTTGTTACATTAATGGTATTAGTAAATAATTATTTTTTCTTAATAGGCTACGCCGCATTTGTCAATCAAACGGAAAAGCTTACATGGTCGAAAACTACGACCTAAGTCGGTCGTGGATAGTGTAGAAGGATTATCTGCAGATGATATTCCCAGTTTATTACCAAATATGCCTCGAAACACGGAAGAAGAGGATTCCGTTACTGAATTACCAAATGCAACATACCAGTTGCAACATTTGGTGAAAGGAAGACCGCGCAGAGCCAAAACACGTGCTCCATCCAGACCTTTATTGCGTCCTACTGACGCTGTGATCGATGCTGTTGATACGAGTTTAGATTTGAAAGAGGGACTAGATAGCTTTTTCCGACCTGGCTCTGTAACACCAACTTCGGAGGATACAACACAAGTTGATAGCAGTCCTAATCACGATTTTACTTCTCCTAATTTAAGTGACGGACGCAAAACACCAAGAGCATGTATGAATTCACCACAATTAAAAGGTATAGATTTGCGTGAGAATGGATCAATATCTAAATATTAATTATTTATATTAGGGTTATTAACGCCCACACCGCGTTCGCGATCGTCGGACAATTTGGAGAAGCAATCACCAACTGTGAACCGAAAAGTTGCTTCAGAAACTGGTTCTCCACTGGTACGCCGCACAACCGGGGATAGTTTATTATCCCAGGGAAGCAGCGAAGGTGAATTGGGAGATACTTTGGGATCAGGTCAACAATCAAAGGCGACAACCCCGGATAACAAAGAGGAAGAATGTAAAAAATTGAAACCAGCTCCTGCAATCGCTCCCAAGCCGAGGCCGTGGTCAATGATTAACAATACGGAGAAACAAAATTCAGCTGATAATTTACTTAGTGATGGTTCTTCACCGATTCATTCAACTGGAAATACGCCAGATTCCGGCGATACGTTAGATAGTGATACATCGTCAATAGATCGCAAGTTGTGCAAAGAAAAGAAAGCAGGTAAGAAGTTATTGTCATATAATTTATATTCTTTTGCTTATGTGGCCAAAGTCTCATTCATTTCATAGTGGGTTTATTCATTTATGTATTAATTTCATGCTTTATTTGCTTTTTATTTTCATTAAGGTTTATTACACACCTATTTTCCTATTCGGGAAGATTTTAAGTTCCTTGCTAGAAATAAGGTAAGACCATTTTCATTCATTTCGTTAGATTTACAAGCAGCTAATAAAATTATGTATTAATAAAATGTAATTCCACAGGTGACAGCGGTTGATAGACCGCGAAGTTTGGCTGAACGTAGTCGTGATAGCAATTATAACTGCAAAGAAACGGAAGATGCTCACGTCGGCAGATAAATTACGTAATTGATAAAATACAGGCCGAAAACTGCCATCATTCAAAATTTCAACCAATATAATGATTAATTGCCAAAACACTTGCAAGGAAATTAGGATAAGTTTTGCCATTAATCTGTTGCAAAGACTTTCAAACTTAGACTTAACAAAAACGAAACTATTTTCTCATCCATGGAATGTAGACATGTTGATAATATTGCACATTTTCGAATTAATATTATATTTTAACGCAATAATCTGTAAATCTTAACTATGAAGGTAATCTATAAGTGACTTTAAACGGACCTTAGGGAGGAAATATAATGGATTGTCATTTAGAAGTTAACTGGCATTGAATTAGACGGTGGTTATAGGTAAATGTTTCTTGGAACATTAAAATGTGTGCAATGCTGTCATGTTGAAATATTTGGTAGGTTCTTAGAATGTATTAATAATCTAAACGTTGTGTAAGAACTACCAATAAATGTCATATAATCGTGAACATAAAACATGACATGTATAATATTTCATGTAAATCAAGAGAAAATGAAAGGAAGGAGCAATTTTCTTTACATTATATAAATGATAAGATGACAGCTCAAGATTTAAATCACGTATTTTGATTCTACTTTCTGAATTGAGTAAAGTTTATACTGTAAAATATTTCAGCATAGTTTAGAATGATGCTTAATTGATTATCTTTTGAGGCCCCAAGATTTTCTCTTGATTTACAATTAACTTTAAAGAAGAGAATTTAAGCCAAGGAACTAAAATATTGAATGATGTATTCATAATTCAAGGATTAAAATAGATGGTCACATAATCTTATAAATACCAATTGATATATTTATAATTACTTCAAATATGTATATTTTACAGTATGTGTTTATGTGATATTATCATTATACTATTTTAATTGTGTTTAACATGAGATAAAAAATGTAATTTTAATAGCTGAATGGCAACTCATGTATGCAAAGATAAAATATGCAATAAGCATTACCATAAATGCTTCCAGTATAGTTTTTTACTTTTTTTGCTTATTTTCATTATAAGAAACAACTGGCAACAAAGAATCACTAATGTTTCATACCTATAAATGTATCAAATACAGTAACAAAATTCAAAGTATTGTTTTCTTTCTTGTACATTTTTCAGACTCATAGTAAGGTTGTTAATTCCATTTTATTGCTAATTACTGTATATAATTTAATTAATCATGATATAAGCCAGTATATATTATTATCCAGGTAACTAAAAAACCAGCAAATGAAGTCATAAATCCTTCTTTGGTCAATTCCCATGGTCCACCATATTCCTCATCATCAATATTTTGGAAATTGCTGTAGTATAAATAAATAATAGCAGCATTTACTAACATGAATCTAGAATTAAAGTTTTATCAGATATAGAATAACACCCCATAAATATTGAACAATTACAATGCAAGTCCAAGGAAGCCTTTAATTGGAATGAAGCCCCAGATTACACCTAAAATTATACCAATAGCTTGGCGGCCCCAATATATGACGTCAAGAAATTCTTCCTGAAAAGATATACTAGTTACCTCGAAGTAGTAAATATACTATCATAGTCGTATAAACTAATCCAATTTCAGTCATTATTAACCTTATCTGGCCACTCAGAGTTTGCTTTCATTGCTCGGCTCCATACTGAACAACTATCCGAAACTTTCTTTTCTACGGTTTTCGTTTTTGTGGACATCTTATGTTATAATTATTGTTTTAATTTATGACTTATAAAAATAAACCCAAAACGCAGTACTTCACACGCGCGTAAAAACAATATTTGGCACGTCACCCTGCTAATCACTACTGTATAATGCCTGATACAGCCTGATAATCCCACTGTATGCCATATAATGCCCAGCTGTAAACATGTTCATATGATATGCAATTCTATAGACAGAATAGGAAAGAAGCTTGCTAACGCCGTCTATCAAGAGTGTCCTTAACTTGCATTTGAATTAGATAGTTGTTTATTATAGAAATATGCATGTAATATAAGTTTCCAATCACTATCTTTAAGTGATTAGAGGGTAAAGCTGTAAGGATGTCGGCTGTGACTATGTGGTCTGGGATAGCAGTGCCAGCGTGTGGCTATTTTAATTTTAAATATGTAATCCAGTAGAGGATTGAATGTAACTTTAGTAGGATGGTTACTCAAATGGCCAGAACGCTTGCTTTCAACTCAAGCACTTGGAAAATAATTCATTCTTTTTAAAATAACGGGACAATTAATTCTTAATAATATATTGGAAACCTGTCGATTCACAAAATATATTTTATTTAAGATTCAAGGCCAATGTTTCTGATCCTGATAATATGAGGAGTAAGTATCAATTAAGGAATATTTTAGAATTTTTAGAATATGTCAATTTTTTTAAATACCTCTTAGTTTTGCGTTACCGATACTAGTATTAGGTGTAAGTATTATTCGATGAGGAGATAAATCGAGTAATTTGGAAATTTGCAAAGATTTAAAAAATACCTCTTCACGATTTTGTAAGCCCAATACAAATATTATGGGGTAAACTTTTTGTGATCTAAGCATCACGAGTAAGTTTTCTGTAATCCTGTTAAAAGTTTGTAAAATATAGGATATCAAAAAAGACAAGTTTAAAATAAATATAAAAAATTGAATGGCTGAAATAGCAAAAACAATAGGAATTCACGATCTTTATAAGACCATCTGATTGAGGACCTTAAGCAACGTACTGAGGCCGAAAACATATAGTTCTTTCAAAACGTTATATCTCGAAAAGTGGAAAACTTTCACAATTGAAATCCTATTAGTTAAGGCATATGAATTTCCATCACGTTATTGTTAAATTTAAGTAATTTAAAAGTAATAAATTGTCATAATAGCAACATAAAATCATTAATTCAGAAATTAAGCTAAGTTATGCAAAAGGTATATTTATTCTTGTCTTGTAAAAAAGTATTAAATTACGGTTGATCATTATCAGGGAGCGCATATTTCGCGTTCCCTGTAGCCAATATGACGGCTATGCACACGAGCCAATTTTAAAATGGGCAAAGAACCGGTTTAAAATGCACAAAATTTGGCAAAAATGTGCAAACTATGATATCTTATGCATTTTGTGCTAATTCATTTTGATTATTTAAAAGAATAGGTCTTTTTATTACCTATCCACTGATATAGGTCACAAAATGTATGTCGCAAAATGTCGCATAAAATTTTGTGATTTTTTGTGACTAAAACAGAATTTGAATAATTTCTCATCATGTATAATTTTATTTGCGCTACTAATACTATTGGTGAAAATATCATCGCACATTGTTTAGTTTAATGTTTGATATTTTCTGGACAAATAAACTTTAAAAACCTTCACCATATACGTCATACCTTTCTCGACGGCCCAATAAATTGATCAAACATTTTGTTTTCATGTTGTTTTCCCATATTCTGTCAATCATTATATAACGCAACTTTGCGGCGTAATATTATTCAGTCAACATTAAATGCTTATAAATTTAAATTTCACATTAATAAAATATTATTAAATTCGGAATCATGGGTGACAATAAAACGCCTAGAATGGCGCAAAAAGTTGCTGTGGTTGGTGGTGTTAAGAAAATGGGAGGCATGGGACGGTCAGAAAGTGAAGGAACAATGAATGTAAGTAATTTCAAACATGAGGTGGCTATATAAATACTTAAAAATGTATAAGTACCCTGAAATTGTATTTAATAAAACACTTCATTCCACATACGACAACCATTATGAACCGTGCCTGGAACGATATGATCCACAATTATGTATGCGTTGCCGCAATTGAGTTTACAACAATATATCGTGATATGAACGGACAGTTTAATTTCAAAACTTTGAAGTAGTTACCCATATAGTCTATCAAAAAAAATACCTTTAACATTTAACTTGCTATTGGTACGTTACTATACTAAATACACACTTACACTACGTGTGCTCTCTAACATTTTGCGTATTTGATTGTACAAAAAGGAACTATTTATATCTAACCTTTGGTTGGAATGCGCCTATCTTGTTATCAGCAACTACCTTTATATGCCAACCGAAGGATAACATGAACATGATGATGGAACAGGATAATGTTGGTTGGTTCTTTGTTGAATTGTTTGAATGTTTTGCGCTAGGAAACACATGCAATGCCCAAAGAGAAGTTTGCGTGCATGGCAATCGCGAGTTTGATATCCGTTTAATTAGCCAGAAACTCTTGCAAATTACAGAGCTTCTATTGACGGAGTTAATGAATCTAAATGCTCAGTTTACATTCATCATCATTTCATGAAACTCACTAAATTTTACCGTTAATAAAATTTAAACAAACAGTAATAATGTTTGTTAGCGGGCCACATATAGAAAACTCCGAAGAGTCGGAGTCTGAAACTGATAGTGATCTTGATCCAGAAACAATGCTTATGGTAGAATACAATATAATAATCTATAATAATATAAACGATATTGTAACTAAGCATTATCTATTAATATTTTTTAGAGAAGACGAGAAGAATGCGAAAGAAAGGCAAGACGTGGCGAAATGGACCCTCGTTTAGAATTTGCTTTTCAATTGTTAATGGATGCAACGAAGCTTTCTCGACATGAAATAATGAATCACGTGTTTGAGGGAGATATGGTAAAAATACTTTCACATTTCTTAAAATTATTTTCAATTATTATGTATTTGCAAGTTGGATGAAATTAACCAGTTGTTTCTACCGAATATGCGTTCAAAACTGCTATGGTTTTATCAAGATATAGAAGAAGTTTGCACAGCCACTGCTGTAGATCCTGCAAAATCACGAGCTTTACAAAAAGCTCAAAGTAAAACAACGCAAATGGCAAGCACATCAACTCAACAAACAGTAGTAAAGAAAAAATTATTTTTAACTGACGGTTGGGATATTCCACTGGGAGGTGTATGCGTTTATATATTTCGTACCAATATTTCAAAACAACTTCCGGAAGAAGGCTTTCACAAAGTTTGTATAATTATATGACTTGAGTATTTTAAATTGAATTAATTTCGTATACTTGCGCGACATTTCAGGATTTGTTTTGTGGAATTATAGATGGAGAACAAATCGGGCTTGTGTCGACAGTTGAACGGATTATAGAATTTGTTTTCATGGAAGCATTAGCACATCCGTCTCCAGACACAGATGAAGATATTCTTAACTGCACTGCCATTAAATCTCAGCTTTTGCCTGGTTTAAGATCGTTTTGTAGTGCATTGCGAGTCTGCGAAGAAATTAGCGGTCAGCGGAATATATTTGACGATGATCAAAAACTCGTTTCCGCATACAATTACGATGAATTAAATGCGTTATCCAAAAATCCCACATTCGTACGGCCACTTGAAATAAGAACAAAGTTGTGGGTTAAACGATTAACCGAAGTCTTGCGAGAAAGTGAACAAATTCGACGTGAAAGTGACTCGTCAGGTCCGCAGGATGAATTAGAATATTGGAAAAAACGCGGTGCTCAATTTTCACAAATTGTGGAAAATGTGCAGGGTGCTGAAGTTCAGCGCACAATTATATGCTTAGAATGTGCACGATCGCGATATTTACGTCAGTGGAAAATCACTGATCAAAAAATAACACTCTGCTATAATGAAGCTATTGATAACGCAAAATACATTCAAGTCTTGGAAAAGAATTGTCATTCTTTATATTTGGACGACCCTGTACGTATTAAATAAATTTTAAGTGATCACTTAAATTAAAAGGAATTTATATATTTTATAGGTAAAAATGCAAGAATCCTTGCTGGGTCTTCTCCAAACTGTTAGATTAATTCATAGCGTGTCACAATTTTATAACACATCTGAACGCACTTCAGCTTTAATGGTTAAAGTAAATTAAAACAAGTACATAACTTAGTTAAAATTATTAATATTATAATACTGAATTTTTAGATTACAAATCAAATGATTGCTTCTTGTAGAGACTATATTAATAATAGAGGTACCAGTACAATTTGGACGCAAGATCGTGAATTTATTCAAAATAAATTGATTCATTGTATTCAACTAAATTACGCCTATCAAACCACATATAAAACTGTGAAACTACAAGAATTGATGCCGGATCAAGTGCCTTTTAATTTTTCAGAAAATTACGTCTTTGGTAAATTCAATGCATTTTGTGCACGCTTAAAGAAAATAATTGCAATGTTCACCACGATGGATGATTATAATGGACTATTTAGTCGACGAATGGAAGGACTTCTGCTAGGCGATAGTCTGGAAGAATCAATGAAAAAATTTGAAGAAATCAAAGATGTCATTATGAAGAAAACTTATGATTATCTTGATCATAAAAATACGTTTTTTGATGACGACTTTAAAATATTCGCGGGAAGTATTGATCATCTTATTCGAAATATTGCGAATATTATTGAAGCAAGTTATGACAGTGTGTGGGAAACTCCGCAAGGTATTAAGTTTTTGGTTCGATTTGAAAGAGTTGCAGAGAAAATTCCCATTAATAAAATGAGCCAGAAATACGATCGGATTTTGAAATATTCGGAAAAGCAAATTGAAACTATCATAAAAATGTATAAGAGACAGAAGGACGATCCACCAATACCCAAGATGTTTCCGCCAATTGCTGGCAGAATTAAGTGGGCTAAGTCATTAATTTGTCACTTGGATGAAATAATTGAATCAGTTACTGGACATCCAGTATTAAAAACGTTACCCTTAACTACTGATTTAACAAAACGTCATCGAACTGCTGATCATTTACTGCGAAATTACCAGGATGATTTAATCGCGCTTTGGATGAATCAACACATTTCCGATATCGATAAATGTCTTAAACGTAAACTTTTAACAATTTGTTCGCAAACTAATAAAATCACTGTTAATCTGCATACTACGATACCACTGCTGATACGAGAAAGTGATCTTATGGCAAAAATGGATTTACCAATTCCAGTTCTTTGCTTTACACTTTACAAAAATAAAGATCGTTTCACTTATGTTTCAGACTCGCTTTATTTTTTAATAAAAGATTTCATGAGCGCGGTAAAATCAGTCAAACCAGAAGTGCGTCCATTATTTGTGCCTCACTTGGATAAATTGATTCGAATTATTGAACCTGGCCTATTGGAACATGATTGGGTTTCGAAAAATATTCAAGCATACCTTCAATCTTCAAATGATGCAGTTAAACGATTTCAAGTTCTCGTTGATAGAGTGAATGATGTTTATAATAATCGTATTCTGGAAGTTTTGAAGAAAATGCAAGCCACCACTTTGCATGAATTGCCTGAGAAAGGAACAACTTTTAAGATAAACGAATTTAGCGATAAAATCGAGAATATCTGCAGGCTGGCTGCAATTGATTTGCACAATAAAAGTCAAATGGTAGAAACGGCTGTTGAAGAAGTCCTGAATTTAGTAAAGAGGGCAAATCTTGATAGTTCAGTATCAACGAATGATGAATTATTGCCAGAAGGTTATTAGAATTACTGTTGATATCAAATGAATATTTCATAATGTTTTTAGAACAACTAGACGTCCGTCAAGACTTGGCCGGAAATCAACAGTGCGATTGGTCTGCAATTGATGAATGTTTTGAAAGACCGCAAGTTCTTTTCGGTAATGCATTGAGTAAAACTTTGGAGGAAATGGTGAAAAATGCAGTAAATGAGATGCGTCGTTATTACTCTAGAAAAGTTATTGACGTTCTGATCAAAGTTACTAAACAAAGTTTAGAGATATTAAGAAAGACATTTACTATCTATGGTAAACTGTTTAAACATAAATATTATCTAAAATATGTAATATACGTACTGTTTTGCAGAAGGAAAGTCGGAATATCCGATTTTTCTTCTTAATGCGATTCTAGTCATACCGAAAGTAGCAATTCAACCAAATCTGGAAGCAATCCAAGAAGTGATTAATGAAGCAGCCAAGCACATCACTTCAGTTGCTAAGGGCATTGGACAATGGACTGGTGGAAAAGTAACGGTAATTTAGATTAAATTTGCTACTTAATTAATATTTACTTTTGAAAATTAAATTTAGACATTATTAGTAATAGAATTAATATTTTTCTCCACACTTCACTTATAAATATCATCACACAAACGCAACAATAAACAACATAATATATAATAATTAAATTACTCGAATATTTTCACAAAACACATTACTTTTGCAAATGCGCAAAACGCACATAATGTATATACACAAATATTATGCACATTACCTACACATGAAAATTAGACTCCACCAAAATCAACTGGCTGGCGTAAGTTAGCTGGTCAGAAAAATACACTCATGAACATTGTATCAAACGTAAACAAGGCAAACAAGGCTCCCAGCAAAGTTAAGGATGAGGACTTTAGAACACGAAGACGCAGATTATTCCGGCTTCCGGTGGAAGAAAAACCTGCGTTTCCAACGCAAGTTAAAAACTTTTACAATTACGTATTGGAAAATAAAGAAATTGTGAAAACGTTAAGTTTACTAAGCGTATGCATTTTAGAAATGAAAAAGGTAAAAGGTCTACTAAAGTTTTAAAGTATATTGTTTTAATTTCTAACAATTTACAAGGAAATTAACACATTTATTGTTCAATGGCGACCATATTGTGTACTTTGGAAAAATGAAAAAAGTGTAAGAGAATTGCAGCAAGTCCAACTGATTGAGTTTGAAAGTTTATTGGAGAAAAATCAGAAACTAAGTGATAAATTGAAAACAGATCGTGATGTGCAAATAATCGGAAATTGTTTAGCGATATCAACAGAACTATTAAAACAAAGTATTTTAAATGAAATAAATAATTCTACATCCACGTAAGATTTCAATAATTTTATAAAAAATATAGATATCGCGTTTAATTGATTTGTTTTTAGCATTGGGCAAGCATTAATGAAAAAGTATAAACGTGAAATGGATTATGTCTACGCAGTTATAAATGAAATGGGCCGTAAAATCGATAGACCTATTCGTGACTTGGATGATGTACGAATGATAATGGACAATTTAAAGAAGATACGCGATCAGGAAGTTGACATGGAGCTAAAAATAGAGCCAATTGAAGAGGCCTTTAACGTGTTGAACAAGTATAAAATCAAAGTTGAACGCGAAATAATGGAGTTGGTCGACAATTTACGTGATACCTGGATGCAATTACTGCGGCATGCATTCCAAGTCCAAACAAAGTTATTAGACATGCAACCGCAACTGCAGGCGAAGCTGACTGAGAATTTGGCAAGCTTTAAACAGGAGAAAATCGACTACTGCAACGAATATCGTACAGCAGGTCCGATGCAAAGCGGTTTAAGCCCACGTGAAGCGTCTGATCGTTTAATCCTCTTTCAAAATCGATTTGATGGCATGTGGCGAAAGTTGCAAACTTACCAAAGCGGCGAAGAACTTTTTGGACTCAAACAAACAGATTATCCTGACTTGGCACACACTCGAAAAGAGCTTAATTTGTTGCAAAAGTTATACAAACTTTATAATGATGTTATTGACAGAGTTACTAGTTACTACGATATTCCATGGGGCGACGTTAATATCGAGGAGATCAATAATGAACTCATGGAGTTTCAAAATAGATGTAGAAAATTACCAAAAGGTTTAAAAGAATGGCCAGCTTTCTTTGCACTTAAGAAAACTATTGATGACTTTAACGACATGTGCCCTTTGCTAGAGCTAATGGCGAATAAAGCGATGAAACCACGACATTGGCAAAGAATTATGACTTCATTAAACCACATATTTGAATTTGATTCTGATGGATTTTGCTTGAAAAATATATTGGAAGCACCTCTCTTGGCACATAAAGAAGATATTGAAGATATTTGTATATCAGCTATGAAAGAACGCGATATTGAAGCGAAGTTACGACAAGTTACCAATGAATGGTCTGTTCATGAGCTGACATTTCAAGTGTTCAATAATCGAGGTGAACTTTTACTTCGTGGTGATACCACTGCTGAAACTATAAGTCAACTTGAAGATAGTTTAATGATCCTTGGATCTCTTCTTTCAAATCGATACAATGCGCCTTTCAAAAAGCAAATTCAACAGTGGGTTTTCGATTTATCGAACACAAACGAAATTCTGGAACGTTGGTTATTAGTACAAAATATGTGGGTGTATCTGGAAGCTGTATTTGTTGGTGGAGATATTGCCAAACAGTTGCCGAAAGAAGCGAAAAGGTTTGCAAAGATTGACAAGTCATGGCAAAAAATCATGCAACGAGCACATGAAACGCCTGGTGTTGTAAATTGCTGTGTTGGTGATGAAATGCTTAAGAATTTATTGCCACATCTTCAAGAACAGTTGGAGCTATGTCAGAAATCATTATCTGGCTACCTTGAAAAGAAGCGTACAATGTTTCCGCGCTTTTTCTTTGTATCAGATCCTGCGTTACTTGAAATTCTAGGACAAGCTTCAGATTCTCACACAATTCAAAATCACCTCTTAAATATTTTCGATAATACGCGTTCGGTTAAATTTCATGATATTGAGTATAATAAAATTACTGCTATCATATCATCCGAGAACGAAATGATTGTATTGGAAAAGGCAGTACGAGCTGAAGGAAGTGTTGAAACATGGCTTACACAATTATTGAATACATCGCAACTGTCTTTACATACAATAATTCGCTCAGCAAATAATCAAATAAATGATCAAAATTTCCAATTACTGCCATTTTTGGATAAAATGCCTGCTCAGGTAAATTACTTAAATATCAACAATTCGATAAATACTAAATTATTATGTATTTAGATTGGTATGTTAGGACTGCAAATGTTATGGACTCGAGATGCAGAAATTGCTTTACTACAAGCTCGTCATGATAAAAAAATAATGTCTGAAACAAACAATAAATTTCTGGAACTATTGAATACGTTAATCGATCAGACAACAAGGGATCTCACGAAAATTGAACGGATCAAATTTGAAACGTTAATTACGATTCACGTGCATCAAAGAGATATCTTCGATATTCTGGTAATTTATTAATTATTTAATATATTTTTCTAATTATTCAAGGATCTACTTTTAGTGTCGACTGAATATTCGACATGTTAACGACTTTGAATGGTTGAAACAATGCAGATTTTACTTCAAAGAAGAGTTAGATATAACATTAATTATGATAACGGACGTCAATTTTTCTTATCAAAATGAATACTTAGGATGCACTGATAGATTAGTAATTACCCCATTAACGGATAGATGCTATATAACTTTAGCACAAGCTTTAGCAATGAGTATGGGTGGAGCTCCTTGCGGACCAGCTGGAACTGGAAAAACCGAAACAGTGAAAGACATGGGTAAAACTTTAGCAAAATACGTAGTAGTATTCAATTGCTCTGATCAGATGGACTACAAAGGTTTAGGAAGGATTTATAAAGGACTAGCTCAGTCTGGTGCATGGGGTTGTTTTGATGAATTTAATAGAATTGAATTACCAGTTTTATCAGTGGCAGCACAACAAGTCGCGATTGTGCTTGCTGCAAAAAAGGAAAAGAAAAAGTCTTTTATCTTCACTGATGGTGATCACGTTGAAATGTGTCCAGAATTTGGAATTTTTATTACAATGGTACCCTCGGAATTATCCAGGATTTTAAATATGATTAATTGTTCTATTTTTAGAATCCTGGATATGCTGGCAGAAAGGAACTTCCGGAGAATTTAAAAATACAATTTCGCACTGTCGCAATGATGGTTCCAGATAGACAAATCATTATTCGTGTTAAACTTGCAAGTTGCGGCTTTCTTGAAAATATTACCCTCGCCCGTAAATTTTACACGTTGTACAAATTATGCGAAGAACAACTCACGAAACAGGTTCATTACGATTTTGGCTTAAGAAATATCTTATCGGTTCTTCGCAGTTTGGGAGCGGCCAAACGAGTAAATAGTAAGGATACCGAAAGCACCATAGTTATGCGCGTTTTACGAGATATGAATCTGTCAAAGTTAATTGATGAAGATGAACCATTATTCATTTCCTTGGTAGCGGATTTATTTCCTAATCAAGCACTAGAGAAAACTGCATATCCGGAATTGGAACAAGCTATTGCTGAGGAAGTCGAAAAAGCTGGTCTTGTTAATCATCCTCCATGGGTACTAAAATTAATTCAGTTATACGAAACACAACGAGTGCGTCATGGTATCATGACACTTGGACCTTCGGGAGCTGGAAAAACGGCGTGTTTACAAATTTTAATGCGTTCTCTAACTTTAATGGGAGTCCAGCATCGTGAAATGCGTATGAATCCAAAAGCAATTACAGCCGCACAGATGTTTGGACGATTAGATGTTGCTACGAATGATTGGACTGACGGAATTTTTTCTGCACTTTGGCGCAAAACTTTGAAACTCAAGGAAGGCGAACATGTCTGGATAATTTTAGATGGACCTGTTGATTCCATATGGATTGAAAATTTGAATTCCGTTCTAGATGATAATAAAACTTTAACGCTTGCTAATGGTGATCGATTAAGCATGGCACCAACTTGTAAAATTATGTTTGAACCTCATAATATCGACAATGCATCGCCGGCAACTGTATCGCGTAATGGCATGGTGTACATGAGTTCTTCCGGTTTGAATTGGAAACCTATGGTAACTGCATGGCTAAACAGGCGTAGTCAACGAGAACGTGATGTTCTTGATCCCCTGTTTGAAGAAACTTTCTTTGCCGTATTCACATGGTGCACACAAAACTTAAATATTGTTATGAGTGTTCTGCAGTGCAATTTCGTACAACAAATGCTTTGCTTGTTGGAAGGATTAATTCCGGTACAAATCGAAGAAGTCCAGGAAGAAAAAGAAAAGAATGAAGATGATCTAGAGGAGGACTTAATTGAAGAACCGACTGAAGAAAATCCTGTTAAGATTTATAGCGAAGAACACATAAAAAGAATTTATTCGTTTGTTCTTGTTTGGGGAATTGGCGCATTCTTCGAGAATGAGGATCGCAATAAGTTTGACGTGTATCTACGTAGTACATTCTCTTTGGATTTACCACCAATAAATTCCAAAAATCCTGATACGATTTACGATTACGTTATAACCGATGATGGGGAATGGGAACCTTGGAGTAATCGTGTTGCGAATTATGCGTACCCCGAAACTGCATCGCCTGATTTTGCATCGATATTGATTCCAATCATTGACAATGTGCGAATTAACTATTTAATCGACTGCATAGTCAAGCAAAACAAACGAGTAGTACTAATTGGAGAATCTGGTTCTGCAAAAACAGTTATGATGAAATCGTTTATGAAAAATTGTAATTCAGATTTATATCTACAGCGTGCTTTCAATTTCTCAAGTGCGACAACACCGTACCAATTTCAAAAGACTATTGAAAGTTATGTAGAGAAACGAATGGGTAATATGTTTGGACCGGCAGGTGGTAAAAAGATGATTGTATTTATCGATGATATAAACTTACCGGAAATTAACTGTTGGGGTGATCAAGTGACGAATGAAATAGTTCGTCAAACTATTGATATGGGCGGCTTTTACAGCTTAGAAAAACCAGGCGAATTTACAAATATAACCGATGTGCAATTTGTTGCTGCAATGTGTCAGCCAGGAGGCGGCAGAAATGATATTCCGTCCAGATTAAAGAGACAATTTAATATTTTTAACTGTTGTATGCCGACTGATCAAAGCATTGATAAGATATTTGGCGTAATAGGTCAAGGTCATTATAACCTGAAGCGAGGATTTGCTGCGGATGTGCGTAATATGGTGAAGAAACTCGTGCCGTTAACTAGATTATTATGGCGTAAAACTAGAGAAAAACTGTTACCTACACCAGCCAAATTTCACTATACTTTCAGTTTGCGTGATTTATCAAGAATTTGGCAGGGCATGGTGGGAACGCTTCCAACAGTAATTGATTCTGAAGCTAGTTTACTTATTTTATGGAAACATGAATGCACAAGAGTTTTCTCAGATAGATTTACACTTCCAGAAGATAAGACTTGGTTTGACGAAGCAATAATTCAACTGGTTGATGAAGAATTAGGTCCTGAATGTAAACAGAAGATAGGACCATCGCCAGTTTTTGTTGATTTTATGCGAGATGCGCCCGAACCCACAGGCGAAGAGGGAGAAGATGCAGATATGGAGTTACCAAAAGTTTATGAACCAGTTTTTGATGAGAAGGAATTACGAGATAGATTAGAAATGTTTTTAGTGCAATTTAATGAAATTGTGCGAGGATCTAAAATGGATTTAGTGTTCTTCCCGGACGCTATGTTACATCTCGTTAAAATATCACGAGTCATTCGTCATCCCAGAGGAAACGTAATGTTAGTGGGAGTTGGAGGAAGCGGAAAGCAATCATTGACAAAATTGTCATCATTTATTGCGGGATATAAGTCATTCCAAATCAGTTTAACGCGTTCGTATAACATTGGAAACTTTCTGGAAGACTTGAAAGTACTTTACCGTTCCTGTGGTTGTCAAGGAAAAGGAACAACATTTATTTTTACTGATTTGGATATCAAAGAAGAAGAATTTCTTGAGTATTTGAATAACATTTTATCGTGCGGTGCAATTTCCAATTTATATAATAAAGATGAACAAGCGGAAATTGTCCAAGAATTATCACCAATAATGCGACGAGAGAATCCGAAAAGAACGTTAAATAATGAACTTGTCATGGAGTATTTTACAAACCGCACGGTTCAGAACTTGCATATTGTTTTTTGCTTTTCACCTGTTGGTGAAGTGTTTCGCACACGCGCTTTGAGATTTCCATCATTAATAACCGGATGTACCATTGATTGGTTCCAACCTTGGCCTAAGGATGCTTTGGTTGCAGTAGCTCAACACTTCTTGACCGATTTCCAAATTGAATGCACAGATGCTGTAAAGGCAGAAGTAGTAAAAGCCTTAGGAAGTATTCAAGATGAAGTTACATTGACCAGTATCGAGTATTTTCAAAGATTTCGACGAGCGACGCATGTAACACCGAAAAGTTATTTGAACTTCATTTCTGGCTATAAAAATATTTATAGCACTAAAAAAGAAGAATTAAGTAGTGGTGCATTAAGAATGGACACTGGTTTAGAAAAATTAGCAGAAGCAAGCATTTCTGTGGGTATGCTGAAAAAGGATTTGGCTGTTATGGAAGAAGAATTAGTTGAAGCATCTAAGAAAGCGGAAGAAGTTTTAACGGAAGTTACTGAACGAGCGTCTGAAGCAGAAGAAGTTAAAAATCAAGTGCAAATCGTAAAAGAAAAAGCTGAAGCTCTCGTTGAGCAAATTGAAAATGAGAAAGGTATTGCTGAAGAGAAACTTGAAGCAGCAAAACCTGCTTTAGAAGAAGCAGAAGCTGCGCTAAATACGATAAAACCAGCGCATATTGGTAATAGGTCTGAACTATTAATAATTTTACTTATTTATAAATACTTAAATTTTTAGCTACGGTAAGAAAATTAGGAAGACCACCACATTTAATTATGAGAATTATGGATTCCGTACTTATTTTATTTCAACGTAAATTACAACCCGTTACTGCTGATCCAACGGCTTCATCCCCAAGACCTTCTTGGGCAGAATCTTTAAAGGTTACTTAAAGTTTTAAAAAGGACTACTTATTAATTTTTAAAAATATCTTTACAGCTTATGGCTTCTGCTACTTTTCTTCTTCAATTACAAAATTATCCTAAAGACTTAATCAATGAAGAAATGATTGATCTCTTAGAGCCGTATTTTAACATGGAAGATTATAATATGGATACTGCTAAACGAGTTTGTGGAGATGTTGCCGGTCTTCTTTCATGGACAAAGGCTATGGGTTTTTTTCATAGTGTAAATAAAGAGGTACTACCTCTTAAAGCAAATCTGCGTTTGCAGGAAGCGCGTTTAAAAGTTGCAATGGAAGATCTATCGAATGCTGAAAAGGAACTTGAAGATCGAGAAAAATCGCTACAAGATGTCAAAGCACAATATGACGGCGCGGTTATGGAGAAAGAACGATTGATGAATGATGCAAATAATTGTCTTAGAAAAATGAATACAGCTACTGCATTAATTAATGGTTTGGGTGGTGAAAAAATCCGCTGGACAATGCAAAGTAAAGAATTCAAAGCCCAATTAGGCAGACTTGTCGGAGATGTGGTTATCGCAACTGGTTTTCTATCATACTGTGGTCCCTATAATCAAGAATTTCGAGCTAGATTAACAAATCTTTGGATGAATATTTTAGAAACACGGGAGATTCCGTTCACTAAAGATTTAAATATAACAAATATGTTGGTGGAAAATTCAACCGTGTCCGAATGGACTTTGCAAGGCTTACCAAGTGATGAACTTTCCATACAAAATGCACTGATTGCGACAAAGTCAGGCTCATATCCATTGCTAATTGATCCACAGCTACAAGGAAAAATGTGGATTAAAAATAAAGAAGCGAATAACAATTTACAAATCACATCGTTGAATCATAAATATTTCAGAACACATTTAGAGGATTGTCTTTCCCTAGGAAAACCTTTACTTATTGAAGATATAGATGTTGAACTTGATCCAGTAATTGATAATGTCCTGGAAAAGAATTTCATTAAATCAGGATCAATTGAGAAAGTAATCGTAGGTGATAAGGAATGTGATGTTTTGAAAGGATTCATGTTGTATATTACAACAAAACTTCCAAATCCGCCTTACTCACCGGAAATTAGCGCTAAAACGGCCATAATTGACTTTACAGTAACTCGATTGGGTCTTGAAGATCAATTACTAGGACGTGTCATTCTAATGGAGAAATCAGATTTGGAAGCTGAACGAGTTGCGCTGTTTGAGAGTGTAATGCAAAATCAAAAGCGCATGAAAGATTTAGAGACTAATTTACTATGTCGCCTAAATTCTACTCAAGGTTCATTGGTTGATGATGAAGAATTAATTAATGTACTGCAAGTTACTAAAACAACAGCTGAAGAAGTGAACGAAAAACTTTCAGTATCCGTACACACCGAAAAGAAAATTAATCATGCGCGAGAAGAATTTCGCTCAGTAGCAGCACGCGGATCTATTCTCTATTTCTTAATTGTTGAAATGAGTAACGTAAACGTTATGTATCAGAATTCACTAAAGCAATTCTTAAATATTTTCGATAACTCAATTACCAAATCCGATAAAAATCCAGAAAGTGGTGATCGTATTGACGTAATTCTAAAGTATCTGACTTATGCAGTTTGGAAGTTCACACAACGAAGTCTATATGAGAAACACAAAACTTTATTCACTCTAATGATGGCTATGAAAATTGATTTACAAAATAACATTATTACCCACGAGGAATTTTTAGCATTTATCAAAGGTGGTGCTTCCCTGGATTTAAATGCTGTTACACCAAAACCATTTCGATGGATTTTGGATATAACCTGGCTGAATATTGTCGAAATTAAGAAACTGCAAGCTTTTGATAATATAATTATTGATGTAAGATCGGTGTATTTATGAATTTGATATACTAAATATTTTCTTATATTCAGATTGCTGAGAATGAAAAAGATTGGCGCATTTGGTATGAGAAAGAAAAACCGGAACAAGAAACTTTACCTTGCGGTTATGATAAAGCATTAGACGTATTTCGCAAACTGCTTTTGATAAGAAGTTGGAGCCCTGATCGTACAGTGCCACAAGCTAAAAACTATATAATGGGTTGGAACATTTTACAAGTAAATAATTCACTAGTTCATCATTGATTTTGAATTACAGATTCATTAGGACCTCAATATGGTGAAGCTTGTATTTTGGATTTAGAGGCAATGTGGATGGAATCTGAACCAAGAGTTCCACTAATTTGCATACTGTCTATAGGATCAGATCCTTCGCCACAAATCACGAGCCTTGCAAAAATTAAAGAAATACGTAGGATTCTGTTCCTTTATGAATGTTATTAAAATGTTTGATGTTTAAATATAATTTTAGGATTAAAAGCAGTTTCAATGGGTCAAGGTCAAGAAATTGTTGCAAAAGATATGATAGAATCGTCAATGGCTGAGGGGGGATGGGTACTTTTACAGAATATACATTTATCCTTGCAGTTTTCCACAGAAGTTATGTCAATGCTAGTTGAAACTGAAAATATCGACGAATCATTTCGAATTTGGCTTACGACCGAAGTGCATGAACAGTTTCCAATTGGCCTCTTACAAATGGCAATTAAATTTACTAATGAGCCCCCACAGGGCATACGCGCTAGTTTAAAACGCACATATCAAACAATTACTCAAGATTATTTAGATTATTCTTCGCAGTATCAATGGCCGCCCCTATTATATGCTGTCGCATTTTTGCACACGGTTGTACAGGAACGAAGAAAATTTGGACCGTTAGGATGGAATATACCGTATGAATTTAATCAAGCTGATTTTGCAGCTAGTGTACAATTTGTTCAAAATCATCTGGATGATATGGATCCCAAAAAGGGAGTTTCATGGCCTACTGTTTGTTACATGTTAGGAGAAGTACAATACGGTGGCAGAGTTACGGACGATTTCGATAAACGATTATTAACAACTTTTACACAAGTAATCATTATGGCATTTTCATTTCGTGCAATAATATAAATGTTAAATAGGTGTGGTTCTGCGATGTTCTATTGCGTCCTGGATTTGAATTTTATAAAGGATATAAAGTTCCGCAGACAAGGAACTTGCAAGGATATATGGATTACATTAATAGCTTACCAAATACAGATACTCCCGAAGTGTTTGGATTACATTCAAATGCGGACATAACTTATCAAATTAATAGTGCAAAAGGTAATTTCATTAAATTCTCTTAGTAATGGTTAATAACTAAATATTCTTCTTGAAGGAATATTGGACACAATTTTAAGTGTACAACCGAAGGAAGGTGGAAGTCAAGGTGGAGAAACACGAGAATCAATAGTTTATGCGCTCGCAGAAGATATGTTGGAAAAATTGCCCAAACAATACAATAATTTTGAAGTTCGTGAAGCACTGCAACGCATGGGCGCACTTTTACCAATGAATATATTTCTGCGTCAAGAAATTGATAGAATTCAAAAAGTTATTAAAGTGGTTTATAACACACTTTGTGATTTAAAGTTAGCTATCGATGGAACGATTGTAATGAGCCAAGGGTTACGAACTTCTTTAGATGCCATGTATGATGCACGAATCCCAAACGATTGGTTAAAAGTACTTGAAATACATTCTTCATTGATGATCATTTTTAAAATTTCTATTCGATCAGGTGTCGTGGGAATCTGCAACGCTGGGATTTTGGTACACAGAATTATTAGAACGCGATGTACAATTTCGCACATGGTGTGAGCAAGGAAAGCCCAATGTGTTTTGGATGACAGGATTCTTCAATCCTCAAGGATTCTTAACTGCAATGAGACAAGTACTATGTCCTTATTTATATTACATTCTTACCTGATACTGTTTTTAAGGATGTAACAAGAGCACACAAAGGATGGGCTTTGGATTCAGTCGTCTTGCAGAACCAAATAACTAAAATGAATAAGGAAGATGTAAAAGAAGGCCCCAATGAAGGAATATATGTCCATGGTTTATTTCTAGAAGGCGCCAGTTTGGAAAGAAAAACAGGCAAGCTTATTGAAAGCAAAATTAAAGTTCTATATGAACAAATGCCTGTGATTTATATTTATGCAATTAATACAACAGCTGGTAAAGATCCAAAGCTGTATGAATGCCCAATTTATAGAAAGCCACAAAGGACAGATCAGAAATATATTGGATCAATAGATTTTCAAACAGACCATAATCCAAGGCACTGGACACTTAGAGGCGTTGCATTGTTGTGTGACATAAAGTAAACATTCAGAAAAGAATATTAAATATTTAGCTCCATTAATAATTCAATATTTAAAAATAAATTGCTTAGGCTCTTGATCCAGCTTTCATTTGAGTCTGTTGAAGCTGTTGTAATTTCTGAATATTCATTCTATAACTATCTTGCTTCTTCTCCAATCCTTCAATCTGTGAGTCAATTCTTCCCAATTCCTTTGTGATAAATTCTATTCTCTTTGCAACATTTTGCTTTGCTTCACTGATTTCAGTTTTTAATAGAATTGGCCCAAGTGTCTTGTACACCACAGCTTCAGATTTTAAAAGGTTTAGTTCATCTTTTACCAACTTATTTTCATTTAGCTGGCCATCCAAATGCAGTCTGTTGTTAACAGCCTTTTGCAGCTCTGCAACAGATATTCACTGTTTCCTTTTATGGTAACAGAAATAAAATTGTTACCTTTCTGAGCTGCCTTGAAGTTATCAAGCTCACTCTGCAGTTTTCTTTGAATTTCATCACTCATGATTTCTCCGTATTACTTTATGGATAATATCTTGAACTTCTTCACTTTATCTTAGCAAAATCGAGCACACACTGTTTTGCTGATCTTAACCTTACATCCCATTGTACCCAATAAATTCGATGGCTATGTCACGCTTAGGAAAACGGTTTTAGTTCCTGATATCTCCAAGGTCTAGCGCTCTAGTTCCAAAATAATGAAATGCTGGCAATTCTACTAACATGAGTTGATGTTTATGAAGGCATTGTAATTGCGTTTGAAACCTTATGAAAACACTGCAGTCTTTCTGTTACCCAAAAGAAATTTTATGAATTTAAATATTTTCTGGTTCAAATTTAATGCATATACTAAGACATTATTTTACTTGTTGATTCTGAACTTGTGCAATCAGAGAATGTTAGTACGACCATTTTTCTTCAAATATTTCATTAAAAACTCTCGGTTTGTTTGAAGACCTGTAGAAAAAAGTACATAATATATAAATAATAAATGACTGAAAGAAAACGTCGGTTGGCACACTCACAGTCAGCAAGGAAAGGTTTACCTAATACGCACGCGACGCGAAGGTTAAAACTAAAGACCTGAAAGAGAAGTGCATGTTAAAACATATTCGATCATTCCATGCCGATATGACATCCTCTGATATCCTCACACATGGCATAAAGACACCATAGTTGACGATAGGGGGTAAATGGGATGATTATCGTACCTAACCACATATCCAATGTTGAGCTCGTTATTCACAGCGCGAAACGAGCAGGTTTGGCACGTGCCAGTTAGTTGTGACCTGGAGGTAGCTACACCCAAACATGCGTCTATCCACCACAGGCTCCCATCCGAGTCTTAACACTATACATAAAAATACAATAACACATAGGCATAAATAAATACATGAGAAACCCAAGATTTGCACATTGAACATTATTAAATTAAATTTTTAAAAGTTATAAAATTTATCTAAAAACGGAAACGCTCCCGACATTTTAGCGAACGATATATAAACGAGTGGCCCCAGTCCAGAACGGCACAATCCTTCCTCGGGCCACGACGGCATTGGTGCGCACGTTGGCTGTTGCTGCTGTTGATATTGTTAAAAGTTATCTTGGATATCCTGGACTTCTTTCCTTCTAGTCATCGAGTCGTCTGAACATATCTTGGAATATTATTGGACCACCCTTATTTTGAGCTTTTTCCCTGTTTATGATTAGCACCTTATAGTTGGTAGTGGTGAATACTATTTTGTCAACATCTTATTTATAGTAACAATAGCATAATTGAAACAAGTCTTGAAAATCTACTATTTAATTGCAGATCTATAAAGATCTAAAAGTAGCAATCAATGTGTTCCGATTTGGAACAATGGATCCCGAAAGATCCAGAAGATAGTATTTAAAATAGAATTTTATTTATCACTTTTGCAAGTGTTTGATTTGCACCATGAGATATTAACAATATTAATACGGTAAACTAATTAAATTCTTTTCTATCCAAATATTGATAGAATGTCACAATAAGTCGCTGAACATTGGTCACTACTATGTAGGTATACTCATTATACATTGTTGTTTTTAAAAATTACATCATGATAATAGATGAATACTAATGAAGTAAAAATAAAAAATCATAATTGTAACATACAAATTAAAGTGAGTAAAATGAAAATCATAAATTAAATAAAATATTAGGATTGGATTTACTACACTCGCCGCAGATTATCAGCATACCCCTCGCAAATCACCGATAGTACAAAAGGGAACGTAAATACAATTAAACTTAAAGATGAAAAATACACCCTTTGCATCCACAAATAAGATCAAAATTAATCAATTAATTAATTACGATTGTAAAAATTCGAATAAGTGTTTGCTTTTTGTTTTGCTAGTGTGTTGAGCTAAAATCAAACAAGGAAGAATTGTAGCAACTGCTTAAAATACTTAGCACTTGATGTCGATGAGATTGGTTCGCGATTGTGTAAGTACGATTTCGCCGGTGAAGTTGAAAAACAGCAGTTTCCGCTGTTAGGCGCGATGTCAACTTTGCGTACATTTACCACCCCAAATTTCACAAATTTGATATTTTAAATAGAAAATTTAAAAGTACTCACCTTCAATGCTAAATTTGTAGTTGGACGAGATGTAATCGAAGGAATTCCTATAAGATCAAATTACGTTAAGTAATTCACGTTTGAGTTGATCTTAACGGCATATTAATAGCGCATCGGAACACGGAAAAATCCTGTCAGCAACAGGTTGAAAATGTGCAAATGCAACACTCATGTCGTAATAATTTTATATGTACTAAGATCGTTTAATAATGTGCACTTATCATTTGTTATATGGATTTTGAGCAAGAAAATCGATATGATAATTAACTTTCGTCGATTTCGAGGAACTCTTAATGACCGCGCAAAAATATGCTGAAAATATTTGCAATTTTGATTAATTCGATTATTGACTTGATAATTTCGATTATTCATACCATCACTTGCGAAATAAAACTAAACATAAAGATTGCCTACGTGACACAAATTTAGAGCAGTCGGGATTTGTTCAGAAACACACGCATAGTCGCAGTTATATAGCGAGAGTGAGCCAGGTAGGTTTGCAACAATTTTGCCTCGCTTGCACGCACACGGAACGAAAATTTATTTAAAGTCTAAATGGTGTTCCAGGTAATGTACCACTTTTAAAATTATAAATTTATTCAAATGCGCCCAAAAAATGTTAGAGAGTAACCGACCACTCACTCATTTGTTCGTCTACTTAAACGAATTAATTTAATCAAGTCCATTTAAAACCTAAAACTTAAAAGTTTAAATTTGTATCTAATAACCCAAGTGTTAAACGCACATTAAATTTTAGTTCATTGTAGGTGACATAGGTGGCTTCAGGCAGTAGGTTAGGGTTAACCATAATAAAGATATATCTTTTAAAAACGCCAAATTAATAAGCTAAAAATGAACAGCTTAATTAATACATGCAATGCTTTCCTCAAAGCTAATAACACGATAATAGGTAGGTAATTTAGATGTTAAACTATCCAATTTATATATTTGTTAGATGTTATTCGACAGGCAAGTAAAAAGACTGGTGGAAGCACTCGCAACACAAGCCCTAAAGTTCGGCCAAAACATCGTGGTATTAAGAAACTTGATGGAGTTCATGTAACTGAAGGAACCATGTTAGTTACTCAGCGAACATTGCGTTTCCATCCTGGTTTGAATGTTGGATTTGGAAGAAATGGAACATTATTTGCAATGGTGCCAGGAAGAGTATTAGTAACCTGTGAAAAAGTAGACTTAAATTGGGATCATACATGGGTTCAAAGAAGTTATGCTGACAGGAAGGGTATTTTTAGCAAAAAATATTTCCATGTAATACCAGAAAAACAACATCAACAATTCAAATTAATTGATGAAATTTAATACTTAATTCACTGTTCAATCCAATTAATAGTAATATAATGAATAGAGTCATCATGAAAACTACTCAGTATTCCTTTTTTCTTGACATTTGTACATACTCTTCCCATTGCTATTATCTCTGTGGCATGTAGCTCTTCATTTGGATACATGCATCTAACAATATAAAGTGAATGGTAAATTGTTGGATCACCTTCATATATTAAGAAATCACCTCCAAATTTTGTACCATCAGTAACAGTATAGTTTTTGTTCCATAGATCTTTAAAAGTTTCATATTTCACAACTGAAGTTTTTGGTAACAATACATCTTTTTCTACTTCTTTAATAGTACTCTTATCATGTCTATGTAGCATTATTGGCCAAATCATTTTATTTTCAGTTATAACAAGTCTGTCCAATTCTGACTGAATAATTTCTTCCTTTGGTCTATTATCACCCTTTTTCCTTTTGCCAGCTATTATTTTGTCTATGTAATTTTCAATTTCTTTCAGTCTCAGTTGCTTGTAATATATCTTTTCTGCTTCAAGTAATTCTTCAGTGAATTTTTTTTGTTCTTCAGGATTTGGATATTTTTCATCAATTGTAACTAATCTTGCAACCTTTTTTTCAATGAGTAATAAAGCTTCTTCAGGAAGAAGCCTGAGTGGCAAAACTACAATAAAGTAATATGTAAAATACCAGTCTTTTATAAACTTAATGACATTACCTGGAACATAGTGAGTGGAGCCAAAAAATTCACCAATTATCCTGTAATCCTTTCTAAGTGCTTCCCATACTGTAACATAAG
The DNA here is from genome assembly GCA_030264675.1 of Anaulacaspis nigra. Taxonomy (NCBI): domain Eukaryota; kingdom Metazoa; phylum Arthropoda; class Insecta; order Coleoptera; family Staphylinidae; genus Anaulacaspis; species Anaulacaspis nigra. Next base: position 443 of record JARJDV010005716.1, on the reverse strand, counting down.
TGGCCTAGTCACATAATTTAAATAAAATTTAAAACCAATACCTTCAATATCATAAACAAAAACACAATTATTCATGTATATTAAATCGAACATCTCAAGCACTGTGTTTAATTAAGAAACTGTGAAATTAAATAAAATCGAACAAATGCCTTAAACACCTGTAATATGCAGGTTATGTTTTGATAAACACGATAAACAACACAATAAACAAACTGCCATAGATATGGGTTTATCCATGTGTGTTTACTATAGATCTATGGGTATATGTAATTAAGATTGATTTTGAGCTGTTATTACACAGAGACTATATTGGTGAATTTCATAATTTTATAATATAATATGACAAATTTAGATTATGAGATATTAATAAAATAAGATGTGTCTGAATGGTGACTCCACTAGTGGTGCAGGGTGCAACCTGTTGACTTACTGACCGACTTCTT
>JARJDV010005709.1:0-11316 GCA_030264675.1 Anaulacaspis nigra | reverse complement strand
GAAAAATGTAATGAAGAAGGACCCTCCTATTGGGCAGATAATGTTCGCACGCTTTGTAGTTTAATTTCGAGTGCATTTGAATGAATGAGCGCGTGCTTGTCCTCGCTGTGTTCATTTTCTTTCGGCCATTCATCAGCGTTGTCATAATCGTTTCGACAAATGCGCAGCCAGCGTGCGAAAAAAGCAATAAAAGAAACGACGCGCAGTGCCAACTCGAAATGAAGACGGTTGTGATATTCAGCGCGCTGAAATTGCTGAAAAACCAGTTAAACTTGCAATGTGAAAATGAAAGAAATTTGCGACGATGCAAATTGCAATTTACTTACTCGCGAAATGAAAGTAAGATTGCATTAAAGTATTATATCTGCGGCGCGTGAAATTAATTTAAATCTAAGTAAGTATTGTTTTTTGTTGATGTTAACCAGAAAAAAATTGAATACGCCACCGCTGAACGTACAATGCAACGCATAAACGATACAAATGCGAATTCTGTGTTGCTTGAACAATAACACACTCATGCGGCGCGCAAAAATGGTACTCGAAAGTTTTGTGCTCGCTTGTTGCATGCATCGAGTCAGTGCCACCAGCATCGTCATCGCCATCATCAGATTTGTATGCCTTTCGTGGCAGAAGAGCTTTTTGTGCGCTCGCAGAGGCGGCTTGAATGCTTGAATGGAGCCGTCCCAACCGCCATTGTCTATTGTTGGCGTTGCGCGGGCGCTGCATATGTATCTCCATCTCAATGAACAAATGTTACCAGCCGCCCCCATTATTATTACCTAACATGCACGAGCATGTATGGATTTTGCAATGCGAACCTGCAGGCAGTCGGCGAGCGAGTGAATATTTTCGAGCGTCTGTGCTCAGAAAAATCTTGTTACTCAATTAAATCGTAAAACATTAATTCAATTTGCATACGTTGCGCGGAACACGTTTTACGCTTAAGCGATATGTAAACTCGGTAAACGCATGATGTAAAATGCGAGAAGAAGGATTACGCGGTGAGCAGGTGAAGAATGGTTGGGAAAAGCGGCGCATGAATATGAGCATCAGTAATAACTCAGCGACGAGGATCATATCGCATTGCAACGCGCGCAAGGATAATTGACATTGGGTACACGCGCCATGGGAATCCACTCAATTTCTCCACGCAGCGCGCCACATATTTTCACACTCTGCCAAATCCGTGCTTTTCCCTGCTTTCCAACTAACAACACGTTTACGGATGTTGCACAACATGCGCGCATCTACAGTTTCCCAAAGTACTTTTATCCGAATACATAATTTTCAACTTGCGAAAACCTTAAATTTCCAGCCGATCTTTAATAATCTCTTCGCTTGCGAGGATCTTAATTAAACTTTTATTAAGATAATAACGTTTTCCCATTAAATATTGACCAGCTAATAATTATTTTTTCGGTTTAATCAAGAAATGTTGATTTCACTTTACCGATAATGGCTTTTCTATCGCCCAGATGATATCTTACTTTGCGCCCGCTCCAACGAAGAATCCTTTAAAACTTATCGACGGCGAAATACTTGAAGAAGATGAAGAAAGAAGACTAAAGTAAAAAAAAGCCACCCCTATATTAGGTTAGGGTACATTCAATTGGTTTGAGATGCAGTTATTTAACGGGGAGAAATGCTCGCCAAAGTCACTTTCAGTTCGCATGAATAACGAACGGAATCAAATGATATTCATCATCATTGTGCATGCACGCATTCAAGACTTTCGCTTCTTTGGTGCGAATTTCTTGCCAAGTGCTACGCTCCTTTATTTGCTTACATATTGATGAGGTCTTTATGAAAAATGTCGAAGAAAATGCTAATGAAAGTAAATATATGTTCAATGAATTCTTCCCTAAAGATTTTCTTTCTTCTCAAAGTTAAAAGTGATACAATTAAAAAGTTCACAATCTTATTTTTGCGCCACGGATTAAACCGATTAATTCCGGAACCAGACGTACTACAGAGATATCATTTTAATCACTTTATCAGAATTGTTTATTACAATTGCGATTTACGAAAAATTCTGGAAGTAATATTGGATTATCGATAAAAACGATAAGGAGTGTAAACATGATAAAATACGATGGGTTTATTTACACTAATCTGTCATTGAGTATTTGCACTTGAGGAATTTTTTACAGCACTAAGAAATAAAATTGAAAATTTACAATATCACTCTGTTCGGAGCACAACAAGAAGTTTGTCAGGACGAAAGGATATTCTTTAGTAAATCTCGAGCTATTGTCGGTAGTCTTTGTGCGTTCGACACCTCTAAGAATTGTTCAGCGCGCGGGTGACTTTTCAGGCTCCGTGAGGCGCATTCACGTTTACCGAGTGAATGACTCTCGTAAGAATGGGAAACGTATCGTTGCAAACTATGCGACAAATCAAAGAAAGAAAGGATCACAATAAACGCAAGTAGCAGGAACAAATGCTTGTCACACTTTGGGTGCACGACAAACAATCGCTGAAAAGTGTAAATTTTAAAATATAACTAAGGTATGTTTGAAAATCTACTTAGGAATTATTTTAAATACGATTCAGGTCAACCGAAAAATAACAACCGTTAGATGCTTAATCATTATCCTTTGAGCATTTCGCTGGGTCAAAGTCGGGGAAAAAGTCTTAATTCCCACCCCTTTTCCTCCATCAAATTTCCTTTTGTCGGCTGATTTGACGAGCGAAACTTTTAACAAGACATCAAATTAAATCTACTTTCGCTTCATTTTGCTTGCACCCGCTAAGCTTTGTGGCTGCTTCTCTCCGTTATTTTTTTTTGGCGAATGTGCCGGTACAAAATCGTCCAAGCATTATATGCGCCTTTTTTGCGGTCGCTTCGCATTCGCTTTTGTTTCGTGGAGCATTATATGACTTTTTCGCAAGTTCTACTCCTCGCGCCTCAATACATTCGAACGACGCGACAAAGCGAGGAGCTGTTTTCCGCGTGTTTGATTCGGATTAATGGCTGCTTTTCGACGTTCATTAATATCGCTTTCAATGGCCAAAGTGCTATTATTCTTTGTCGAAGGCGTGTTGAGAAATTAGGTGCTAAAACTTCTATTGTCATACCGCGCACACCAGTGATAATGACATGCCAAGGTCACGAGCTATTAATTTCCGTCGAGTTTCCAACTATTTTTTGAACAACTCTTTAAAGAAGGGCTCACTTTAGTGTTTTTAGCGCATTCGAAATCGCAAGACGCCGCAGCGACATAAAGTTGACATTCTTATGTGGCGAAATTTATTTTCGGCTAAATTTGCATCCATTCGAAAAGCGAGGACGAAGGACGCGTAATCAGTACGTGCACATCACGTATTCCGGTCACGTTCTACATGTCTTTTGCGTGAGGGCACTGCGTGCCGAAGAAGTAATGCCCAATACGTCGCATGCTTGCAACTATAACACTTTGCTTATTTACATCTCGCACATAGAAAATACGTGTGCAAAACTTCAATTACATTCGATACGCACCGAGTTGCAAAAGAAATTTTGTATTCCGCGCGTGTCGTGTTAATCGTTAATTATATTATTACGATAAAAACCCGACGCAATAGGTATATTTTATCGCTGTACTTCGTCCTTTTACGAGCTACGCTTTTAAGGAAATTGCTTTACTGGTGTTTGGGTTCTTTTTTTTTTCGTTTGCAGATTTAATTCACGTGATTTTTTCGACAAACCAATTGAAACATGCAATTTTGATACAAGTGCTAATTACGATTGAAAGTGTCAATAATTCGGAAATTGTCGAATGCGAGAGCGGGCGCCGAATGAATGAATGTAATTGAATCGCGCGAGAGTTTGCACATATGCAAAAGCGTAATTAATTATACATCTAAATGGACGGTAAATTCGAAATGGAAGACACTTTAGGATGCATACGCTCGCATGTCAAGCAAACCAACAAGTAATAACATAAACATTTCATTTATCCATTTATCTCGACGGTGGATGTGCGCACCATTGTCTCCCGACTGCTCGTGTTGCATGAACATATCCGACGCTCGCGTATCACGGCTCTCTATGCTAACCAATTTAATTGCAACACGCCGTAATGCGAACGTAATGTAATTCGAAAGCGGAGCGCCAAACCCGACTGCTTCAATCATTGATATTGTAATGCAGAAGCTGCGCGTTGTGCGCTGTCTCCATAGATATGGAACGCTATGCACAACGACGACGGACTCTAAGTAGACAGGTAAATACAACTCAGCTAGGAATAAGTTCAATTGACGCGCATCTAATAAATGCAACACACAATAATTCTCCTATTTGAATTAGCTTTGCAACTAAAGTTGAAAACTACTCTGGTTCAAGCAAACTACGCACAAACTGCTGCACTTTCCACTCTCCAAATGAATGCAATTATTTATTTGCTTGGCTAATCATCAAAATTAATCAGGCATTTCTCAAGACTCGGCGCAGGATTAGGAAGGATCAAGTGCTTTACATCTGACATTTACCAATGGATGCAATAACATGTTAATGTTAATGAAAACGAGTGTAATTAAATTCGAGTTTTGTCAAGTTGTGCGTTTCAGCAATCAATGCGAGCGCTCGAACGTTTGAACGCGACGAAGAGGAGGAGCATGACATCGACAAGTAAACCAACATACAACAATATTAGCATCTAAAACATTCAAATAGGTTTCCACTCGAGCATAGAGACAGCTTTCTCTTTCGACCTACATTTGCTCAACAGTTACACACACTCGATGCATTATGAGCGCACTATGTACACATACGTTTAGTTGTAGCTACATCTCTTAAGGGTTGTTTTCAGTTATTTTCACTGAAATGAATTATTTCAAACGCTTCAGTCGCAAGGATAATTATTAGACGGTTATGGTTATGGCTACCTATAACACAATTACCTATATGTTTTCTGAAGCACATAAAAAGCTATTTATAGTGCACTCGATGAACGCATCCTATGAAATTGTTTGATGAATAATAAATCAGCGCACGTGCGTGATATTTTTATGACGTTTTCATTGTCGAGGCAATTAATTATCGCGTTAGAGACGTTTCAATGTGAACGCTGATTGATTTTGCTATTTCTGCTGTTGCTTTTGGGGTGAAAGTTGAGTTGAGCGAAAGGCGACGTCGGGAGACTTGTGTGTGTCGGTGCAAGTGTGCGGAGCGTGTTTATTAGTTAAGCTCTACGAAAAGGGCTTTTAATTGATTTTCGCAGGTCGGCTGCTGTAAAAATAGATTCAAAGCGTTCGCTGCGCTAGCGCATTCTCTCCCGCCGATATTCGATTATCCTTTACAGTATGTAGTATGTAGTACTTGTTCTGTAATTTTCCGCATGTCGTTGACTTCCTTCCTGTCTTTCCTGCACTTCGTAATATTTCGAAAAATGCTCCAATCTCGCTGCCGACTGTCAAATGGTTGTTGGTGTGTAACTATTTTGCACTTGCGCGTATTGTGCAGCAGAGAGAAGCGCGTTTAATTAACGCCAATCCGGGTAGATTTGGTGAATCGCTGCGCGTTATTTTTCTATGCGACGATTCGCATTGATGCGGGCATGGATGAGTTTTTACGGCGCTTCAATTGAATTTCACGTACGAATATGCCGGCTTTCCGCATGAATCGATTCGTGGACGTCAAAATCGGCTCCCGAAGCGTTTTGCAATTTTCCATTCGCGGAACACCTTCGCTTTTAAGCGGACAAACACGTCCGCAAAACCAAACCATTGTGCGCGCGCTGGACGAATCCGTAGTTCGCGCTAATACGTGCATAAAAATGAATAGCCGAATGCATTTGCATTTCTCATCGGCTCAGCGCAGAACGGTTTTATGAGTTTGCACTTCATTGATTCACACACATCGCTTTACGCCGCACGTTATTTCGTCCTGCAAGGATGCGCGACACGTCTGGACAATGCCATTTGCGTCCAGCAAGGGATGAACTATTACGCTTCATGTATTATAGAAAAAAATTCTTTAAAATATCCATGTTCAATGCTTTTGTCCACCCCCAACTCATGAAATGTGTACATTTTGCTGGCGTGTCAAGCAGAAAAAAACCGGAGAATATATTGATCACATTTTTTATCTTCTGTCTGCCGTTTTTTCGTATAGAACCAATATTTTAAAATAACATTACCTAGGTAATTTATTTTTTGTCATCTTTTCTGCTTGCTCAGTTTAATTACAAAGTGTTAAATCTTGTCTAGTTGCTTAGGCAACCTCACGATTTGAATTTGTTTACCGACTTCACCCTATTGGAAATAAATAAAACATAAGGCAACAAAAAATATGAATTGCATGTGCGATAAATTCAATGTTAAGGGGAAAATATGTCAAGGAACTAAAACAATATAGGGAAATATGTTTAGCTTATATAAAAAAGAAACGTTAGATTACCATTATCTCGCAATTCTTTATCCATCTCAAACGACTTATATTATTGATATTGTAATAATACGGCGCTTGCTAACTTACTTACACTTGTACGATTGTTACTTAATATGGCCGAGTATATTTTCATGTTGCATGAAAACGGGGAAACGCACGCAATCGCGGAGAAAATGCAATCGCTCGTTTTGTTCGTATAATACACGTGGAGCAAAGGGTGGAAATGGTTTCGATACATGACATGCAGCGAATGAGTGTCCTTCGCATGTAAAATGCAGTCGTCAATTATTAGCCACTTGATTAAATAAGAAATTTAGAATTATGCCTGCGGATTTCAAGGCGAATTAAAAAGTTTAATATTCCGTTGCATGACAAAAGCGACGCAAACCGATTAAAAGCTCGCAGGATCATTTGCATATGTTGGCAAAGTCTTAAACAACTTTGCAATTGCAAAGTTTCGTAACGGATTGGCTGGCGTGTAAATGGCATTAATGACACATTGACATGTTGCTTTGGATCATGCTTAACTTGTCGATGAATAGATCCGGCAGCTGAAAAGCTAAGTCGTCGTGCGTTCTGCGAACGCAGTGGATTTTCGTGCGGGTTCTGGGCTTGAAAATTTCCTAATCTCGATCTCTAAAGGCCGGATTATTTCAGACCCGTCGACAACTTCATCGGGCGGCGGCAGGGCCGGCAAGAAAAGTGTGATAAAATCGCATTCAGCGAAACACTTTTGTGCATTGTGCGACTTGTAGAAATCTTGTTCGCCCGATGATCCTCATGATGATCGCATATGTAGAGTGGAATGTCCTTTCGAACGCAAATTGCGCAATACACGCAACGTACGCCCACCGGCGGATGCCGCGCGAACGAATGACTTTCGAGATGAAGGATAACGGAATCGAAACGCTGCTCGCGGCGATCGCAAGGACGGAAGGACGATCAGCGTGGTCAAATCCGTTTTGTTGTCCGACAAACTTTACGCTTGAAGCGCTTCACAATCGCTTCATCTTCCGAACGTGTATGCCACCCTAAAGTTGTAATCTTGTTTGCGTCCAAATGTTGCAATCTTTATTTCTCGCGCTTCTTTGTTAAATATTGAAGCAATTTAGTTTTATTGCACGCCACATTTATTATTCTATTAAAAAAATGATGTGTCTCTTCCATTTAGTAGATATTTATTGGAATTTCCAGAAAATAAAACGTATGTGTCAAATATGTCGTTAATTGTTGAAAAATATTAGTACACAATTTTGTAACTGAAAAAATTCAAGTGGAATTTGATTAGCTGCGTTTATTGATGATACTGATGATAGTTCGCTGGCAATTTATGCCGACATGGGCGTTAATTCGTTTGTATTAATTGACGTCCTGCGCTGGCGGCGGGCGAATTGCCAGCGTTACATGTTATGGGTGCTGCCAACGCCGGCCGAAATAATGAATTTTATGCATTTATGCATATGCATAGATTCACAAACTAATTAAGTACGCAGCACGTATTCAAATAATTGACATTCAATATTTTTACCTATTTTTATGCATCAGAAAATAATTACATTTTATACGCATTTATTTTGCAAGCATTCATAAATTCATTATCAAAATGGATTTGTTGATTCATTAAATATTCCAATGCGCTGTCTTGCACACTTCGCGCAGAGCAGTTTGCGCGCGCAAACAATTGATGCGTTTTGAATAGAAACTCCTATTTCACTCGATGTGTGCGCGCGCGAATAATACATTGTGTGAGTAAACTAACTAATGCAGGACGAGTCGTGCGTACGCGCATTCATAATGTCATCTTCATCAGCAACATCATCATCATCATCGCCATCACCGACCGTCATTAGGACGTGTCTTGTCTTTGGCACGGTGAGCGAGAGCGCGCGTTCGGCGTGTCCGATATCTCTGCGCATATTGTTCCTCAACGTTCTCTCGTTCGAACACTGATTTTCAATAGATTTCCATTTCATTCACGTCGCTTGCGTTCTATAATGTATCATTGTTGTTATTATTATTATATGCATGTGTCTGCGGCCCGTCTCGGCTTCAATCACGCGGCCGTAACAATATAAATGATTGAACTGCGTTGAATTAATTACACAATGTTATTTTTTGATCTTGCGAATATTATTATGTTATTAGATTAGTAATTAGTGCGGTGTGTGTGTGTTTTCGGGGAGATTAGCTGTCGTTGAATTCAATCATTCTATTAGACGAGTCGTGCGCTTCCACTTGTAGCTAACACGCTCCTTAGGGCTGTTTTCCCGCTAATCTACTCGGGATAAATTGCCGCTATACAGAGGGCACGCAGGCATCGCAGAGCAAATTTGAATATTTCGTATCTCACCGCTTTTGGCATATTGATTTGCGCACTTGGCAGTTATCGAGCGAAGAATGAACTGTGAGCATCGCAATGGTTAAATTGATCAACACGCGTTCGTCATTTCATGATAGCGTTCGATTTTCGTGGCGCGCCAATGAGCATATCTTCATTAAAGCAATGTAATGCAATTTGTCCTCGCATCGCAATTGCCTTCGAGCACTTACTTCGTGCGTACAGTTATAATCGTGTTTCAGCCCGGCTAAACATTTTCATTTCACTCGTGTTGAAAATGTTTACCGTTAATTAACATTTCCTTCTCCTTCACCTTTGCATCGATGACGTATGAACTAGTCGTCAACATTTTTGGCAATTTGTGTCAAAAAGCAAAGATTTCTCAGCGAGCAAAAAATGAGTAGGAGTACGTGCAAAAAACGTAAGGATAATTTAAGGACGAAACGACGTTTATTTCGGTCGCTATTACAACAACTAGCGGTGTCATCAACGAGCGAGCGGTTGGCAGCGTTACCGCCGCCGAAAAGGGAAACACATTAGGGGCAGACCCCGCTACAAACGCGTTCACCTTTACCTCGATCATCAGCGATGTCTACAGGGTGCTCGCGTGCCGCTTGATGAATGCCCCTCGAAATTTATTGAAAAGTTGCACAAATGAATGGCGTGCGCGGCGCATTGATGAATGGCCACCGGATGCGCGATGTAGATGAGCTCCTCAAAGGGGTATTTATTCGCTCGCATTTCGGGTCCAACATTGTGTATTGGCGGTTCGTAAATAGATGCGCTTCAAAGTGCGAAAAGGGATGGCTGGCGGCGCTGGGGCGGTTTCAATCTGCCTCTCCACACGTGCGCGTATGTGTTGCGTGCCTCCGTAACGGGGCCAGCAGCCACTTTGCCGCCCGATGTTTGTATAATGTTGCTTTGCACGTTGATAACCCGCTTGGGAATCGCTCGCCAATGTTTTCGTTTGACATTTTCACATTTCAATCAAAAGGTATCAATGGCGAAAAAGGATTAAAATATTAGCCCGTATGATTTTAAGTGAGTTTAAGTCATGTTACAAAAATAGATTGGTATTATGAAACCAAAGCAATCGCGCATGTTGTTGGTGGCGGTGATGAGAAACATTGAACAATGTATGTATTTGCATGTGCAGTTGTAATGAAACTGCGGCTCCAATTTGTCAATTTTGAAGCAATTTGCTAGCTTTCAGCAATCCAAACTCGGCGTGCGCTTCGCTTGAGGGGAACCGCATCAATTGCATGCTCTCAAGCTGCAATGCGCGCCTAGACCACGGACAGCATTCACTTAGTTCGACGAAATTATTATGCTTTTACATACTCGAGCGTGTTTACTAACGTTGTTTGCGCCGATAAATATGCGTAATTGTCGGTCACAAGGCTTTTGTCAGCCCGCGTTGTTTGCGCTTTGCAGAAATGAAAAATGCTTTAATTGCAAACACATCGTAGAGAGCGTTTGAAGCAGTAGTTGAAACGTTGATATTGATTCGAGACGCATGCAGGAAAGCACGAGTGAGTGCGTGGCTGCTGCGTTTCGCAATTTAATAACCATTTAAAATGTAAATTGTCAACCGTTTGTCGGAGCCACATTGCGCGCGCTCGTGATGATGATGATGAGTACCATCTATATGCTCTGTGATCTCACGTATGTGATGTGCGCATATTGCGCATATTGCGTTTATGCGTTACTCTCGACATATCCTGCCGCAGGATGCAGGAGCTGAAGGAAAACTTGCGTGTTACCTGTCGCTATCGCATTTTCATATATATACCAATGATAATCGACCATTGCTCATAATGCAACTTTGTTGACATTTCTCTAAAATGCTTTTACGTTTTTCATACGCATTCGCATAATTTTGAAATATGTTTTATTTATCAGCTTTAAGCTTATCCTAAACTATAGCAAAATGTCTTATTAAGCCATCTATATTTATGGCTTAACGTAGTCTGAGCCAATGTCTGTTTATATCTAGTAATCGATTTTTGGAATTTCCAAACACTGATAAAATTATTATTATATGTGATAATCAAACACTTGATATGTTTGATTGTACTGTATTTTAGCATTTAATTAATTTAAGTAATTTCGAATTATTGCAGTAATCCTCGAATAATACTACGAGGAATATTCAATTATATTATTTAAGGGTAGAAATGAAAGGCAAACATAATAATTTATACAAATCTAATCAGTGCCTATTTTAATATAATTGCAGTTTGTTTACTTTACCATTGGAATTAGGTCAGTGCTGAATATAGATCATAATTTATGATCACAACGTGGCAATTGAAAGATCGAAGTCAATTAAAACAATTCAAATGAAACCCTCGAGTAAATTTGTCTCAGTAATGAACTGCTAAAGTAACGCTAAGAAAGAAGCGCACCACGTTGAAGCGAATTAAATTCATGGTAAACAATTTGCGATTAGCGCATGGTGCGTGCCTGCGTGTGAGGATAATGACAGCGAGCGCTGATAACGTCGACCGATGCGACAATCGCGCCAGTTTTCCAACCCGCTGATCCGTACGGTAATTGCGCACCCTTAAATTGCCTCCCGCATTCTACATCTATATACAGTTTGCTC
>JARJDV010005707.1:0-39501 GCA_030264675.1 Anaulacaspis nigra | reverse complement strand
TTGATTTATGTGAAGCAATTTGTTTCACCAATTCAATCTCTGCTTTTCAATCAAGTAGACCTTTTACATGAAAACCACAAATGGTAGCTCCAATCAGACTGGTAATGGTTCCAAGTTCAGTGCCTTTGCTTCCTGATGCAACAATAGTGACAACATGTACTCACCATCCACCTCCACGAATTATTCAACCTGTCTCAACACATCACTCCCAGAAATGCAACAATTCTAACGCTTGGGGTCAGAGGCAAAGGTTAAGGAAATGGCCAAGCAAGCTGCTGTTTTAGAGAAGTTTTATCAAGCAATTAAAATTAAGGTTTACACATTGAAAGAAGCATTGTAAAGATCCTTGTGCTAAATCATTATTACAATCATTACCGTTAGATTCTGCATCAAAATATCAACTTGAAGAAATTAATCGGATCGTGTATTATTTAGAGACACAGTTAAATTAAAGAAATCGCTGTCTTGATGGGCAGTCAAATACAGTCCAAGCTGCTTTGATGAAGAGTTATAATTCAAAGCTACCTACAATGATTCAGCATAGCAAAAAGTTTCAAAAAGTGATATATTTGTTGAAGAATATCAAATCCTCACAGCTGAATACTGCCTTGAACTTGGTCAATACAGAAAAATCTTCGTTTGTGACTCTGGAGCATGAAAAATCGTTGTTACATATTAATTCAAAGAAAATGAATTAAAATAATGTTAGTCGGTTACGAGCTTTATTGTTGAATCGTGGAGCAATCTATCACGAAACCAAACTTAAATAACTCAGCGATTCAATTATCTACGTTGTGCGCTCTCGCCACACAAAAATGAGAAACTATAATTATTTATCTCCAGTGAAGCCTTCAAGGGCATTTTGCACAATTCAGCAGTCTGATTTACTGGCAACTCATGCGGCAAACAATCCATCAATATTTGGTATTTCTTCGACCGCAAAGCCGGTATTATAACCAGTTAGTTCAAATAAGCACGCTTTGTTAATATTTGGATGGGCATTTATTCATGTTCAGTTAGTGTGAGAGGAATTGCCAGTGTTTCATTACAATTTTGAAACTAAAGCGCTGCGCCTTGGGAGAACTAGGAACTAAAATCATTTCCCACAAGCGTGATATAGCCCTGCTGCGGGGGTTCCGTGGCTATACGCAGCTATTGGCAGCTATACGTCTGTCACTTATCGTTCTCAGTTGGACGTTATTTGGTCCGCGTGATTGCTACGGTTTATCAATTATGACGGAAGTCGGGCGCATTTACAAATATTTACAATAAACAGTATTAGTTTCGTTCGCGGACCGATCCGAGTAGGAATCGCCAGGAACCTGGTGTACCTATGCTTTGTGAATTTATATAGATTCAATCTGGTTGGTGCTCTTCACGATTGAAGTATATAGCTTTCGTTACGCGTTCTCGTTGATTTTCTACGAGTGTGTTCTTCTCTGCTAAATATCAGCGCAATGGCGCGCCTGCAATGGTTTGCAGTCTATTTGGTTATTATAGTATCATGCTATCTGTTCGTTCAGGTAAGCCTTTGTAAATATTTTTCATCATTACGTCTGTAAAAATGGCGAACTTAAAAATTATGCGTTGAATGTGGGCACGTATAAACAAAACTCGCTCATGGGGCACACGGCGATGAGTAAATAGAGCGATCACCAACGGCGGAATCCCGAATCCAAGCGGGTATACTATGCGGCGTAGTAATACTTTATTGATTTTCCCTTTGTTCGTTGAGCCATAACAGCGTAAGTTGGAGTAATTGAATGTATCAATTTTTTCTCCACTTGAAACCTATCTTGGGAAATCGCAATTAAATGCTGATAAGAATTGAATGAATAAGTTGCGTGTTCGCAACTCGATTCCTAGACTTGCCATGCACGCGACATTACTCATTGGATGATAACCTAATCGAGTGGTAATTTCCATTTAAGGGACAAAACCGCTAACTAATCTAAGCTAGCGTGTTAATCTCATCGATCTTACGAAATTTGCATGATTGCCACACATTGCACTTTGCAGGCTTTCGACGTGCGGTTGTCCCAAAGCGCATCTTTCGGTTTCCAATAAAGAGAGTGACCTTGTACGCACTACATAGTGCACTCTGAATAGAGCACATGTGTGCCACAAAAATTAGACATTCAATGTTTTATTTTTCAATACATGTTAGTTATTTAGCTAAGGCAAGCATTAGCCCGATACTCATTATTACGCTTGTTTTCGACAAGCTGTTTGCAATGCTTGCGCGGAAAGATAAGGTATTGATGACTATAGGACGAGCTCGGTTTGTTTTTACAAAACCGCACCATCAACTCACGACTGATTGAATCATACCACTAGCATAATTAGTCATATATGAGAGCAAATGGCCGGAATTGCTTAATAGGATTTATAATAAACTTCATCATGTCGTTAAGGAGCAATAACCGAAAAGCACACCGTCCGCCGGACGTATTTTTAATAACAATTAATTAATTGTTTGCCTAATAACTAACTTGATCATTAGTTGGCCTTGCTATCGGTTATCCAGTCAATCTGTACGTGTGTGGCCTTTGATTATGGGGTCGTTCGTCGGTCGTTAATTGTTGCAGAATGCAATAATTAGCTGGGCACGCACGTGAGGATACGGGAAATAATTGCTAGCTTTGGCAATCTTGCCATGATAACCGGTTCTCGTTTTTTAAGAATATGCGACAATTATCAACGAAATGTTCATGCCAAATTTGATGATGATGATGTTTGTATCACTAGCATAATATGCTAATTAAGTTTCTTGTCGTGAAGCGCGGATGCGAACTCCCGTTTTCAAACGCTGAATTCAAGTTGAGAGTCTTCAGCATCTGAAGGCCAGGCAATTACTAATGTTCAATACTTGTTGTTTACGCGACGAAGAAATCGAGTTGTCATAATATTTGCACCTTGAAGAGGAGCACAGGTATCGCGACCATTACGAAAATTCACGTCATTAACATACGCTTTCGATAGTGTCGTGTTCCACGCTTTCGCCTTGAATGCGTATGTACGTGGTATAATTAGCATTGCCATATTTTTATTACAATAACGTTTAACAGGCGATATCAGATTGAGTGGCAATGCAACATAAAATCAGATGTTTCGCATTTCATGCGGCCGGAGACCTGGAACGCGCACTTTTCATGTGCTTCACAACGCAAATTTAATTATGTGACAAACTAACTAACAATAGTTCAAATGTCATAAAATCTACTCCACGCTCCAATCGAATAAATCAAGAATGATTAAAGCAGTTAACTTCAATTCACCCTTTACACATTGTTCAATCATGCGCCTCAGACATATTATTATTTTTATTATGAATAAATACCTTGGTGTCTCATCAATTAGCCGTCGTCTGTCGCATAGGAACACGGACGCGTTTAGTTGTAAAAACAAGATTCCTGACCTCGCTAATGGGAGCTCGCCGATCTTAAATACGTTAATTACTTTGCTTTGTATGATAATAATTCTAATTAAATGCATGGGTATGTATGTTGTACCTTGCCAACAAGAAATTCGAATTGATCGTGCTACCTTTATATCGTCATGCATGCTACAAATTTGATGTTTTCCAATCATTTTCACACGATTTAGTTAATAACTTTCATGCTGTGGATTGATAAATGTACAACATGCTTATTAGCGTTGATCGGCGGGATTTCTCACACACGTTATGCATAAGATTTCCCTTAGTCATTTAGGGGCTCATTTCTCAGGAACTCTTTAGCCGAGTTGGACTTGATAATATGGTATTTGTAGGTATTGGGACAACAGGACGATCAGGGTCATTGCGTGTGGTACGGGCAATGTAACAATGAGGGTGGTAAAATACAGAATTGCGCGTACAATGGCACCGGAAAGCCGCTAGACAGCGAGGGCAGCGCACTTTTGGAGAAGTGGTGTCCGCACTTGGCGGCAAATAATGGCGCCCAAGAAGTGTGTTGCGATACAGCCCAACTTCGTACGATGGACAGCAGCATTAATATGGCTGCCAATTTCTTGAATCGGTGCCCATCGTGCATTAGTAATCTTGTTACGCACTTTTGTCACATCACGTGCGCACGTAATCAGTCGAAATTTCTGGACATTGTCGAGACGAAAAAGAATAAGGAAGGCCTTGACTATATCACAGAGATGGATTTCTACGTTCATAATACATACGTGCAGGGCACTTACGATTCTTGCAAACAGGTGAGCGTGCCCAGCACCGGCCAACTAGCAATGGACCTGATGTGCGGCAGCTGGAGTGCCATCCGCTGTACGGCAATGCGCTGGTTCGAATTCCTCGGTTCCGTGTCGCAGAATGCGTTTGTGCCCTTCCAAATCAACTACATCAATACCACCAGCGCAGAGGGTGAATTCGAACCGCTCAATCCGAAGATTTACAAGTGCAGTGAGGGAATCAATGTACGTAATTTCGCAGTTATCGCGCGATGATCGATGGTCTCATTTCCATTTTGCATTCGCAGGCGAACACCCCTGCGTGCACGTGCGTTGATTGCGAGGCCAGCTGCCCGGCGCCAAAGCCAAAACCCCCATCATCGGGGCCTTTCCGCATCGCTGGAATGGACGGATATGCCGTGGTGATGAGTATCATTTTCGTTGCTGGCTCAGTTACCTTCCTTCTTTCAACGTTTGTTTGCAAGCGCTGTACTGCAGCTGGTAAGTGCATGTTTGAACTTTATAGTTCTACTAATTATTAATTGATTTGACGACGGGTACAGGAAGACGGTTTGATCACGCATTTTTGACACATTTATTTACTAATCGGTTAACGGTTATTTCCTATGGCAACGATTGTTGTAAGATCTTATTCGCAATGAGACTTGTTGGTCCCGTGCATCATAATTATCACTCATCGATCATTACAATTTATTTTCCTTTTGTTTTGGTTCTTTGCAGCTTATGCCGGTTATTATTTGACCAGAACGTACGAAGTTGAGCTTAATGATGAGAACGAGAACGGAAGCGCACCAGGTAGATGCACAAATTCGTGGCAATCAATACTTGCCGCATTTTTTATTGCGGTTTGCGTTGTTTTGCGACGAATAGCTTCTCTGTCTCTATCTGCGCAATAATTATTTCTACCAGCCACTTGTCTGTTAATAATCGGTCAATCAAAGATAAAATAACTCCATGCAATCTATTCGCGTCCAGCTACCACTATAACTTTACTGTTATTTTTATGTGCACCGTTTCAAAGTTTGGGTGTTAATGCATTAATAGTAACTAACAAATCTATAACATAACATACAAGTGATTCCACTGGTTATACTTGCCGTACTGTACGTATTTAGCGTAGTAGATTTAGTATGATTAGATTAGTTACCAATGTACTTGACGGACATATTCTGAGGTGCTGGGGTGGTTTACAGTGGCAGGACTAATCCGAGATCGCAGTAGGAGAATGCCGGGCTTGGAACATATATCGTCTCGATCTGCACAGGGTGACAGCGAAGATAGCCCTTTGCAACATTCGAAAAGATCCAGTACGTGATCTAGAGTATAGCTACGTATTTGTCCTATCACCGCCTTGCCCTTTCGTAGAACAGCGTGCTAATTGTTGTCAAATCACCACCCCTCTTCCACAATATGCTTTCTTTATTTTTTGAGTCGTGTTAGCATTGTGGTTGTCCTTAGATTTACCGTTTTAGTTAACTAACGCATTAAATTTGTATGGGTACATTCAATCTTGCTGGCTTTATGATGATGTTATCAGTGTTTGTATGTCCGTTCTAGCATAAGCTTTGCTTTCACTTCACTCCCATTGCACTCCGTATCTAATTCTTTGTCAACTTTTAGGTGTTGCGTCGGAAACGGATCATGAATTGGATACGCATTCCATTAACAAAATCTCCGGAGAGTATGACTCGCCCGCTTCTTTCATTGAGAAGCTGGGAGCCAATACCGATACATATCTGCAAAAGTTCTTCGAAGTGTGGGGAATGTACTGTGCATCCAATCCATGGCTGATTTTATTCGTAGGCTGCTGTGTCTTTATCGGCCTCGGTCATGGTATCAAGTACCTAAAGGTGACGACCGATCCGGTAGAGCTATGGGCTTCACCTACATCACGCAGCCGTGTCGAACGAGAATTTTTCGATTCTCATTTCGAACCATTCTATCGCAACGAGCAATTGATCATCAAGTCTACGCTGCCACGCGTCTTTCAAAACAATTCAGACGGCGGTGCTTGGTTTGGTCCTGCCTTTAATAAAGACTTTCTTATTGAGGTTTACAATTTGCAAGAGAAAATAAAAAAGCTTGCAGCGGGCACGGATCATGGCTTGGAGAGAATTTGTTTCGCGCCGATGCGCGCTCCTTCTTCGGAGATTAGTATTGATCAATGCGCTATCATGAGTATCTGGGGCTACTTTCAGGACGACATGGATAACTTTGAAGACTCGTCTGAAGATGACAATGGATTTAACGTTACGTATCTAGATCATATTCTAGCATGTACGCAGAACCCCTATAATCCAATTTGCCTCGCCACGTATGGCGGACCGGTTCTTCCAGCTGTTGGTTTCGGGGGCTTCCTGGAGCCGAATGAATTTCCCACGAAGACGTCGCATTATTCAAATGCGACTGCTGTAATTTTAACGTTTCTAGTAAGCAATCATCATAACAAAACCAAACTGACGCCCGCTATGGAATGGGAGAAGGAACTTGTCGCTTTCATGAAAAACTATACGCAAAATGGGAAACCCGATTTTATGGATATTGCGTTCACGACTGAACGCTCTATTGAAGATGAGCTTGATAGAGAGAGCAAGTCTGATGTGGCGACTATTCTCATATCGTATATTATTATGTTCGTATACATTGCGGCGTCCTTAGGACATTTAAACAACCGTTTCAGCCGCATACTGATTGATAGTAAAATAACCCTAGGATTGGGTGGTATTTGTATCGTTCTTGCGTCAGTTATCAGCTCTGTGGGCCTCTTCGGCTTCATCGGTATACCGGCAACATTGATTATCATCGAAGTAATACCATTTCTGGTACTGGCCGTTGGAGTTGACAATATCTTCATTTTGGTTCAAACTCTGCAACGAGAGCGACGTAAACCCAACGAGACCAATGCGCAACACATTGGCCGAGTGTTGGGCCAAGTGGGCCCTTCCATGCTGCTCACAAGTGTTTCGGAAAGCTGCTGCTTCTTCCTTGGCGGTCTTAGCGATATGCCCGCAGTGCGTGCATTTGCGCTGTATGCTGGTATGGCATTGTTATTCGACTTCTTGTTGCAAATTACGTGCTTTGTCAGTCTCCTCGCATGGGACACGGAACGGCAAGAAAACAACCGCTTTGATATATGCTGTTGTGTGGCCGGAAAGAAGGATACTAATCCTCAGCCTCACACTGAGGGCTTATTGTATAGCTTCTTCAAGGAAATATACGTGCCGCTCTTGATGAACAAATACGTGCGAGCAATTGTTATGATCGTCTTCTTCGGATGGCTATGTTCTTCGGTAGCCGTACTGCCCCATATTGAGATCGGATTGGACCAGGAACTCTCAATGCCAGAGGATAGTTTTGTCTTGAAATACTTTAGATTCCTGAAGGATTATCTTAGTATCGGACCACCGTTATACTTTGTCGTCAACGGGGGTCTTAATTACAGCGTTACAGCGCATCAGAACATGATATGTGGGTCGCTTTACTGCGACGTTGACTCATTGATCTCGCAGATCTACGGAGCTTCCAAATTACCACGCGATACGTACATTGCACAGAGTAGCAATAGTTGGCTGGATGATTATTTCGATTGGTCCAGTATTGCCGGATGCTGCAGGTATAACGAGACAACTGGCGATTTCTGTTTGCATTCAGAGAATAGATGTAAATTATGCGGAATCGATACGAACACCACCAATAAACGTCTAACGTCAACTGCCTTCCGGCACTATATCTCATTTTTCATCGAGGATAATCCAGATGAATCGTGCGCAAAAGCCGGTCGAGCAGCATACAATCAGGCCCTGAATTTAATTGCCGATAAGAGCAAACACGATTACGATGTGGGTGCGAGTTACTTCATGACTTATCATACTTTATTAAAGACGTCTGAGGATTACTATGAAAGTATGCGTGCCGCACGTGGCGTCTCCGCCAACATAACGAATATGCTAAACGACAAATTAGAAAACTTGGGCTCCGGTGAGCGAGTAGAAGTGTTTCCGTATAGTGTGTTCTACGTATTCTACGAGCAATATTTGACCATGATTCCGGACACACTGCAAAGCCTCGGTATCAGTTTAACTGCAATATTCGTTGTCACGTTTCTTCTGATGGGTTTGGATATATTCTCATCAATCGTGGTGGTCGTAACCATAGCTATGATTGTTGTCAATCTCGGCGGCCTAATGTACTGGTGGCACATTACGCTTAATGCAGTATCTTTAGTGAATTTAGTAATGGCCGTTGGTATTAGTGTGGAATTTTGTAGTCATCTCGTTCATAGTTTTTCGGTATCGCTGGAAACAACGCGAATAACCCGCGCTGCCGACTGCTTGACTAAGATGGGATCTTCTGTGTTCTCTGGTATAACGTTGACCAAATTTGGCGGCATTGTCGTGCTAGCATTTGCGAAGAGTCAAATATTCCAGGTGTTCTACTTCAGGATGTACTTGGGTAAGTGCATCGCTTCCAATTATTGTACAAATTTAATAACATATATTTTTTTCAATTTGCATTGAAGGTATTGTACTGTTCGGTGCAGCACACGGCTTAATCTTCTTGCCCGTTCTTTTGAGTTACATAGGTGAGTTGAGTAGTCTGCTCCTAACTCTTGCATTCTTTGTCTTGGTTAGTATGGTATCTAGCTGTGTCGTCGCCTGGCTTTAATTTGAATCGGTGAATCATATTTCCTGCTATTAGACCAATTTATTTTAATTTTTATAGATCATTTGTATCAACAATTAAAACCACGATTTTATATGCAAGCATCCCGCATGTTTTAACTTCTTTTTTTATTAATATCGAATTTTAATGCGCACTTTAACATAATCTTAACGTATATGGTTTTTCAACGCTTATAAAATGTAACTGTTAATGAGAATCGCTCAACAATGAGGGTTGGGCGAGTGGCGACGAAAGGACATGATTACTCGATGTTTGTGTTTGTTATTTAAATGGGAATAAAGGGAATAATTCGAGCATTTTTTGATCGCATGGTTACAAACGTGTTGTGTGCAGGTTCTCCAATGAACAGAGAGAAATTGGCGAAACACAGGATATTTAACTCGGAGCAAATCCAGGAAACGTCATTGAGCAGAGTAAGAATTTAATCAAAGCCACTAACTATTCTCTTTTATTATTGTTTCGGCATATCCTATTATGTTTGCGTTTCTTCCTGCTTGCCCGTTTATTGACTATTGTTTTATTACAATTTCTGGGCATTGTGCCCAGAATTTTCCTAATCCTCCGCGTCACCGGTTTGTTTGTAACGTTTCTTGCATTTGCATATTAACTAAAATAATATTCTTTAACACCGTAAATACTTCTTTGGGGTGGATAAGTTCTCACGTTGAATGCGTTCATCTCTTCTTATAGGCGTGATGTCACGAAGGAACAGAGTTGAGCTCGAACCTGCTGTCGACTATCTGGAGGAATCTAATTCACCGCTCCTGTCTCCATCAGCTTCGGCGGGGCCCACCTATGACAGTATAGTTTCCGTAAATACTTAATAGTTTTCCTTTCGTTTCTTTGCTATCCTCACCGCCCTATATTTAATCAAGTTTGGATACACTTAAATTATCTGCAACCAATATTACGTCCCAACAGTTGTGTAAACTTACGAATTTTGTGATAATACTAATGCGTGATTGTGGGGATTCAACACTTCACGCCGATTGAATTGCACTGAGCAAGAACCACATCTACGCGACATCTAGTCGCTATTGATTCCATGGTGGCATGCGATTACTAATCAAAACTTCTGATAATACATACATATTGTTTGAAGTTAGTATATAATATAAATTTCAGGATTAATACTAACAAGTAGCAGTTATCAAAAAAGGTATTTTTAAAAAGAGAATCAGTATATTTATTTTAAGAGTACGCATACACTAATTATGCCTAAACATGTATTTTATAACTTCACAATGGTTTTAGTTATTGGTCCATTGTTGTATTATTGTATTGTTTTCTCATTTGCAATCAAGCAAACATGCGTGGATTGCGATTCTGTGATGTAGGAAAATTGTCATAAAAAGAAATTGCCCTTTATAAGTATATGTATATTTCCATTATACACATGCAAATAGTAAATTATGCACATTTCAATAATACAGCATATTTATTTAGTTAAACTGGCTAAACTTATTCCGCAATTCATAAATCAGTAACGAGCAAAGATGACCGGAAACATAGATAATCTTTGTATTTTGCGCTTTCAGATTAATAAGTACAATTGGGGTTTGCCGTATAAATAGACTGTCAATGTTAATTTTTAATGGAAAATCAAAACTGCATCTACTTATATTTTCGGATATTTATTTGCATTCAGGCGGATCGGGCAAATATACATGTTTTGTTGGTAGTTCATTAAACGGTGTCTTAAAAATATTCATGATAAACTTATCTGCAACGTACTTTTGTTTGCGAAGTAAAATGCGTGGCGCACTTATTTTCATGTTGGTTTGATATTAATTTAATCTGCAGTAGTACGAGGTCAGGTTGCTATTAATTAAATGTATAAAGTATTAAATTAGACAAATTTTTGCACTCATTATCAACCGCGAAGTTTTTTTTTGGTAACTATGGCAGGGGTTACGTTATTATAAACCAGTTGTTATAACTGAAATTATGTATTTTTCTGTTAGCCACGGCACCAGGTCATCGCGCGCTGGATATTTTAATAACCCGCAAACATGTAATTTTAGTTTGGCATCGCAAGAGGCGGGCAAGTCGAAAAGTTTGTTAGAATGTGGCTAGCCAGCGCGAATGCGACGAACCTAGCGAAATCGGTACTCGTTTGTTCGAGAAACTAAAATAGAACCCACGATGATCGTCGAACCACTGGTGGACACCGGTCCCTTCCTGGATTTGGACATTATTTTATTCATACGCGCTTCCCGTACGTACAGAGTGCCCGCGTAAATAGTGCGCTCTGCCAGTACGGCACCGGACTGTTTGTTCAAGGAGCTCTTCGCTAATCCAACTTTTGTTATCAAACGTCTCTCTAGATAAAACGTCATTTGTGCATTCTGAAGAATTCACTTGGCCACAGAACGCCATGGCATATAGCTGGGATAATCGAGTGAACTTTGTCATCAATCACTTGTACGGTGAGTAAAGCTCCAGTGAAATTCACATCAAACGCGCAAACTTTGCGCTCACTGATTGATGCGAGACCCCTTCCAGTGGGTGCGCTCACTTGTGCAAAGTTTACAATGCGGGTATTGCATCAAACAAGAGAGCTTATTTTTAAAATTGGAAGCTATAAAAGTCGGCGTAGGCAGTATGCGCACACGCGCGTTCGAGCGAATAATTAATGGCATTGCACGACTGCCGACAATTGCGAATTGTAGTGCTAGCCGCGCGAAGTGGCTGAGCGAATACAGCCGTGCAAGCGCTGGGCGGCTGCCTGCGACGGCGACGAATGCGACTGGATGCATCTAGACAAGCCGGTAGAGATTTAGCGCTCCCAAGAGGATAAAAATAAGAAACACTACTTAATACTATGAAATATCAACAAAAAAAGCGCCCCTTGTTAGAGAGATCATTTTTCTATTGGAGAAACCATGGCATTTATTATTAGACGAAGTCGCTATTCTCACCGGAGCTAACGTCGCACGTCGTTTAACTTCGACTTGGATCCATTTGGGTCAGATATTTTTCATATATTGATGTATCATAAAATTGGTTACCCAAATAATAACAAAGATATGATGATCGCAGATATAGATAATAATGGGTACCTGGACGAGCGGGACTTTGCTTGCCTGGCGTTGCGCGCTACTATCATTGAGGGTAAGGGGGAATTCAGTTGCTCGAAACTACAGGAATACCAGCACATTATGCTTGGCCTGTGGGAGGAAATATCTGAGCTGGCCGATTTCAACAAGGTAAATAATCTTCGTGCGTCATATACATATGCTTCTTCTCGTTGTAGAACTCTCGATCTGGACGCTGTTAACTCGCACCAAGTATAGTAGAAATGCTGGTGATCGCTCGTAGACGGTAGTGGCAGTTTTAATCGTCAGCATGTGATCTGTTATGCTTGTTACCCCCACACATGCGTCCCCCGTTTAGATTTTATATTTTGCACACGATGTATTCGCAAGGTGTCATTCAGCTATGGTGATGATTACTATATCGGTGTTTTTCTACAAACCAAAACCAAACATTTAGGTCCCCCATGAGACATCAAAATAATCAATTATGAACTGCCTTCTTTGACCCGATAGGAACTTTTGCAGGATGGCAAAATTACAACCGATGAGTTCAAGCAGGCCGTCCAGCAATGCTGCATGGGTCGGCGCTACGATGACTTTCCGCAGGCAATGAAAATGTTCATTGACTCCAACTTCAAGATGATTGATCTGAATGATGATGGAGTCATCGGCGCCGATGAGTATCGCTTCGCCTGCATCACCAAGTTTGCCATCGAGGATATCGAAATTGTTGATGAGGCCTTCAATAAACTTCTTAGCGTACGTGCTACGTACCATATCAGACGGGATTAATCAATGTGTTTTCCTTCAGGACGATGATCGACGACGTGGAGGGCTCACGTTATCTCGATATCAAGAGCTCTATGCCCAGTTTCTGGGCAATCCGGATGACTCTTGCCCCGCGGTGTATCTGTTTGGTCCTCTTGAAGAATACTATCGATACGACGAATGATGAATCCCACTACTTTTAAGCTATACTTATTATGTAATTATTTATCAGATAAAACTGTATTTACTTATTCGAAATTATAGCTACATTTGCTCTTCAAACCGCATGCATTATAGGCGATAAGACAAAACGTCACTTCAAGCTGTTCGTCTCTGATTACTTGATAGTAGTCCGTAAGATGTGGCACATTTCGATAATCATATTTATATTTGGTTTAACTTTGGCTTACTTTAACATTAAATTTACATATTGGAAGCGTAAAGAAGTACTGATGGGCCAGGGCCGAATACCATGGGGTTCCTTCGATAATATTCAAACAGAATCGATTGCCGATCTACTGCTAAAGTTTCATCTACAATTTCAAGGTGCACGTGCGAATTACGGGGGTATTTACATATTTACTACGCCCGTTTTTCTACCAGTTAGTCCCGAATTAATCAGATATGTTCTCATCAGTGATTTCACATACTTCGCCACGCGCTGCTCATATCACAACATTAAAGAGCAAAATATAGGCGCTCATTTATATCATATGAACGGACAAATTTGGCGCAGGTTATCAACTAAAGTAGGCAGCGCACTGCTTGTTGCACAAAAATTGAAGGCACTCATTCCCGTTCTTGTTCAATCGTACATACCACTTGTTGGGATCCTAGAGTTCTACGCCGAACAGAAACTAAGCGCGGACGCCAAAATTCTTGTGGAGAATATTACGCGCGATGCTTTCACGTCCATCGTACTTGGAATGAGTCCGAATGAAGATCTCCTACGCTTCGAGGAACTGCTAATGGACAAATCGTACGCTAAACAGTTTCTTGGTAAATTTAAAATTGCATTTCCAAACATAACACGACGATGGAATCTTTTGAAATGTTCTCGCGCTGCGGAAGACTACTTTACAACGTTAGTACTGAAATCAATTGAAAGGCGACATAAAAAAAGTATTTGCCACACGGATTTTATGGCGTTTTTGATGGCCCTTTACAATCATGATCACGAGCATGACCTTATGTTGGAAGAAGATAAAATGAGTATATCCGAAATTATTGGACAATGTTTCTTCTTCTACACGCACGGAATGCAATCGAGTAGTCATTCCCTAAGTTTCTTGTTGTTTGAACTCGCCAAGAACCAGCATGTGCAGACGAAAGTGCGTCATGAAATTTGGCAGCATATTGGAAGAACGGAAAGCACATGGAGTTACGAAAAGCTGGCCGATTTGAAATACTTAGAACAAGTGATTAATGGTGAACGACGTTATTTACTACGCTATTTTTGTTTGGTACAATACGTTGTTTTTTAGAAATACTCCGAAAATATCCTCCAATTAAATATTTGGAACGGCAGTGCACACGGAGGTATAAAATTCCACATGCGGACAAATACATTGAGCGCGATACTACCATTCTGATTTCAATAACCGGCATCCACAAAAATTCGGCAATTTATCCAGAGCCCGAAATGTTTGACCCGGATCGATTTGCCGATAAGCAGAAGGATAAACTCCAACGACAATGCATGTATTTAGCGTTCGGCGAAGGACCCAGAAAATGTCCCGGTGAGTTATTTGTTATATGATACACTCATTTATTGTTTATGTATATTTTGCTATTTTACAGGCGAACGTTTCGCAGTTATGCAGCTGAAAATCGCTCTCGTTAGCATACTGCAAAATTTCGACATCTATCTACAGCCTGGAAGCGCAAATCCTTTGAAGGAAGGCTTACTGCTCAAGTTTAATAAGGTTGCCGATACCTTGATTAAACAACAACGAAGAGCAAGTGTGCTTTCTTCAAATTGTCATTTATAACAAATTGGTCCAATGCGTATGTAAGAGTATATAAATATATTATTTATTTACAGTATGTATATTAGATAAGGTATCGTTCATAGCCTGAGATGTGATAACACCAGCAGAGCAAGTAGTAAGTGTACTTATTAAAATACTATCCAACGCACTTTACTTTTACGCCAGCCTCAATATGGTGCTTGTTCCTATTGTCCTCGTTGCAGCGGCAGTTCTACTCATTTACGCGTATTTTCAAAAAGGTTTTGCTTATTGGAAGCACCACGGCATTCTTAGTTATCCTGACCCAAAGTTTCCTCTGGGACATGTTACAAATTTATTCAGTGCGAAAGCAACCAACTTGGGGATACACTTTGAAGAATTCTATAAATATTTCAAGCACATGAAAGTTAAGCATGGTGGCGTATACATGTTTAATACACCAATTTTCGTCCCAGTAGATCTCAATCTGTTGCGGGAAATAATGACCAAGCATTTTGATCATTTCGACGAAAAAGGTATGTTTTTCAACGAAAAGCTTCAGCCAGTTACCGCGCATCTATTCCAAATCGGTGGTGCACGTTGGAAACGATTACGTGTCAAGCTATCGCCTACATTTACATCCGGAAAGATGAAGTTTATGTTTCCCGCGGCACTGCAATGCACCGACTCCTTATTGCGATCATTAAAGGAGCAAAGCTTAATCGAGATTAAGAGTACTTGCAGCCGATTTACCACGGACGTTATAGGCGCATGTGCTTTCGGTATTGAATGTGATAGTTTTCGAAATACGGAGTTTCATTATTATGGGCAGCGCGTATTTGCGACTGATACGCTTAGAGCGTTCTCGCGCTCAATTCAATTCTTCTTTCCGAAACTTGCAAAAGTGTTCAGACTTTTGCCATTTCCACAGGACTGTGTAGACTTTTTCGTCAATATGATTAGCGATATTGTGAGAATGCGCGAAGAAGGCAACTACAAGCAAAGGGACTTCATGCAGCTTCTGATTGAGTTGAAGAACAAACCGAATCAAAGCGAGGCAATCACGATGAAAGAGGTACTTTCTGAAGGCTGGTTATTTTTTAATGCTGGTTTTGAAACATCTTCTACAACGATGAGTTATTGCCTCTATGAATTGGGCAAAAATACTCCGGTGCAACAGAAAGCACGCGACGAAGTAAAACGCGTGCTGAAGAAGTACCACGGCAAATTATGTTACGAGGCTTTGGCGGATTTGACTTATCTACATCAAATAATCAATGGTAAACGTGGCAGATGTATGCGTCTCAATCGTTGACGAAATTAACATATTGTCGTATTAATTTTCCAGAAACACTTCGACTTTATCCTCCAGTGACAATCATTAATAGGCAATGTTCAGATAACTTTCAAGTTGACGGCATCGTTATCGAAAAAGGCACGCGAATTTTTATTCCAGCTTATGCCATCCATAAAGATCCACATATTTATGAAAATCCGGAAGAATATAAGCCTGAGCGTTTCGACGCTGAAAATGCGCAAACTAGACATCCGTATGCTTTCCTACCCTTTGGCGAAGGACCCAGAATGTGCATTGGTACTGCAGTTGTAACATAGCCGCATATGACTCTAAATTTTAAATCTTATTTCAGGAATGCGATTCGCATACATGCAAATCAAACTCGGCCTAGCCAATATCTTGAAGTATTTCGAATTAACTATTCATCCAAGCACTCCAACGAAATTAACATTTGATAAGGGTTTTATTTTGTCTCCCAATGAAAAGCTTTATTTACAATGCCACCCAATTGAAATCCCAATTGTGGGCTTAAACTCGAACGAGAATAATGAATAAGCATGATCCTGTATATCGAAGACCCCTTATAAAAATCCGACAGCGACGTGAAGCAGAGTCCAACTAGTTTATTATAATTAACAACAATAAAGAACAATTTGTAAAGCTTTGTACTGTACATGCGTGACTTGTTTAACAATTCCAATTACATCGATAATAAGTCGTATTGAGTCGTTTCATATCGAAAGTAAATAAAAATATCATATAATTTCTATGCGTTAAAAGCGCTCTCTTGTCACGCTATCGCCATCATTCACAGTCAACTTTCCCTTTGGCGTGTAGTCCTTAATAAATAGGACAATCAGGAAGTTGGCAATCAGCACGCAAATGAAAAATGCATATCCCATGCCCATGCCGAATAATCCAAAGATCACTTGAAAAATTTTTGTCGAGATGACCGCCGACATAGAAAAGTGTATCGTCCAAAACTTCCCCATTATGTTGAGTGCACGTTTTGGTAAACTATCTTTCAGCTGCAGCAGAGGTAGTACGCCAAAACTGAACGTGTGGAATACGTTGAAAAGTATTAACAGGAAAAGCGGCGCCCAAGTGAATAATTCATTAATGCCGTATAAGTCGTTGCGTAGGAAGAAGTACAAACAGACCAAGACATAACAAAAAATGCACGCGAGCGTCGAGACAAGCAGATTCGTCTTGCGACGTATACTTTTAGCATACACCAACGCTAGGAACATGTTTATCAATGCAGAGAGTGCATAAATTATAGAGCAAAGTTTCGGGTAAGGATTCTGCGTTGATGTGAAGATGATTTGCGAATAGACCAAGTTTGCGGGCCCACCACTGTATTGCTGAACAAATACTATCAAGAACATGAGCAGCAATCCATTACGACTATCCGGATCCTTGATAAGCTCAGCCACAGTGTAGGGTTTTTCCAAGGCGACCTCGCTAGCTGTATGCGTTCTGGGTTCAATGTTTTTACTTTTTGCGGAACATTCCTTTCCGGAAATACTAATGTCTGTTGTAGCAAAGCCTCCTGTCGCAGACGTAGCCAATATCGAACTCTGGGGTGATTGCAATTGCGGGATAAGCGCAAATCCTACCAAGGATATCGCCGGTACAATGAGCGCGTACAGCGATAGCGAACGAAAGTCGACAAATGCGCCGTATGTGAATATGATTAGCACCCCGATGTTGACCCCGAGTGGCAGAAAAGTATTGATACGATCCGCCAAATTTGGTGTGCAAGTTGCTTTGATGTAACGTTTTAATTGTCCGGTACCATAGCCATTAGCAAGGCCCACACTCGCGCGGCTCCCCAAGAACCAGAAAATATTCTGGGAATAGTACATGAGCACCCATCCGGCGATTTGAAATCCGGCGCAGAGGCATACAGCCAGTTTCGCCGGAATTAATTTGGACGTCGAAAATAGTGATCCTATTGAGTTGCCTTCCATCAAAAACCCCGCAATCAATGCAGTTTCGTCCAGCGTTATCGGAATCGGTGTCACATCATCATTGAGTAGGTACGGATATGCAATACACGGCCATCCCAAACCCATGCCAAATGTTACCGACAGCAATCCACCTTAAAGATCCACAGATTATTTATTGTTCCATTCCCATATTCGCTAAACGCTGGTTAGATTAAACTAAATATATGACTTTAGCAATTACGGTTGGCATTAACGCATTCCAAGCGCACAACAAATACTTTAACCGGTATTGGTGCGACACTGTGCAAACACTTTATTCGAGCAATTAATCTGTCAATATTAGGTTGTTGAATTATGAATGACAATGGAATTAAGGGTTTTTATAGCTACCCGATATCCATTCATTACCAATTTTCATAGTTTTCCACGGTAAATACGCGATTAAATTGTCAGTAAAGCTTCCTCAACTTTTTATTATTGTACCTACATGTTATTGTGCATTTTAATGAGTTTGGGCAGGTGATTCATTAAGGTACGGATTGGCTAATCAATGCCACATATTGTATTATTTAGTTGCAACAAAAATAAATGGTCGACACTCTGCGTCTGTAGTCGCACAAACTTGCAACAAGCTTTTGACTGTTGCGTAGCGCCTAATTTAACCGTTAGCATGAACCATAGAATAAAAATTGACTATTATTGACCGTTTATTGATAATTACACGTCGTTCAACACTGCACTGGATTATGAATTTGAATGAATGTCTGGAATTAATGTCATAATAAGGTATTTCAACGGAATTAGTTATCAACAAACGATACGCGTGTTGTAATTGAGGCGCAACGCTCCTTTCCATTGGCCCATGGTAAATGAAATACGTACCGAAAAGCACGGGCAGCAGCTGTCGAAACTCATCAGAAAACTGGATTGTGACGAACATGATAAGACGTTTATTGCAGCACTGGTTATTCGCGAAGTAATTGTCACTGTAGCGTGGATGGAAACTGCATTATATCAACTCTTTTTGTCGCGTCTCACAACGCAGGCACGTTGGGGTAATAGCTTGGGAATAGTGTGCGCCGCCGCTGAGGCTGCTCGTTACTGCCGCCCTCGTTGCGGTTGGTGCCCCTATATAAAGGACGTCGTCGCTCCGAAATGTTTTCTTTGCATCGAATGATGCGCACCAATCGTTCTCCAGTTTCGGCTATACTATTGTTCGGCTTGATGGTGATAATAGGTACTCAATTCGCAGCTAATTTGCCGATCGACACCTCCAAATGTTGCGCCTAAAACTTAGTGGTACGTTGTTTGTGCCGACGGCCGGCAAACAAGCATCATACACATTACCATTATTAGAACCTCTTTTGAGCCACAATTACCTATGAGCGTTATCCACGAAGTGACACATGCGAACTTATAAATGAATATACCGATTTTTGCGCGATGTAATTGTTTGCGATTGTGAGCGTCGCAAACTACCAACTACTATATCGGCATAGAGCGCATAGTGAATTTATATATGAATCCCCAAATCGCGCACAAAAAGTAACCGTACTTTAAGTTGCTGAAAACTTTACGCATTTATCAGCTTCGAAATAATGAAATTTAGATTCACGCTCCACGCGCTTGCACTTATCGTGATTGACAGTTGGGAAACCCTACGATTTTTGATACAATGTAAGAATGAAACAAGGGTTTCTACGTAAATATTACAGACTGTAATAGATAATAATAATACTGCACTTTATTTTAGTTTGCAAAACGAGAAATCAACGGACAATAGTAATAAGTTGACGTCACATGCGTACTTTTCCAGTAATATAGTGTAAATGCAATCAAGCACGGACATTTCGTGTTATTTAAAAACTAAACTCATTTAATCATTTCTTGGTAGAAATAATTAACACAGTGGGTCCTTGCTCTGTTCGGCGGTTCCTTTAATCAGCAATGCGAAATTAATTTATCTTTCAAATTCACTATAGGAGATCATAGAAGTAAGG
Source organism: Anaulacaspis nigra (assembly GCA_030264675.1). NCBI lineage: Eukaryota > Metazoa > Arthropoda > Insecta > Coleoptera > Staphylinidae > Anaulacaspis > Anaulacaspis nigra. Next base: position 19,620 of record JARJDV010005707.1, on the reverse strand, counting down.
CAACCCCTGTCCCAATTCCCAGATAGAAATTCCAGCGCCCAATTTACGCGCCAGTTCAAGGCGCGATTGAATGGAGTGTAATGTTGGATAAAATATCAAGTGCTTTCCATCACTCTCCCTGCAAACAAATAAAATTATTTTAGCAATTAACAAATATTACCTAAGTTTACGTTTAGATGCAGATTTATCGAAATGAAATACATATCAGATATCAGTAATAAAAATGAAAATGCACGGAATAACTGCGCAAATTTCACATTCACATATGTTAAACTATGATAATATATCGGTACCAAATCAATTCACAGCTTTTCCGCGCGCTAATAACAATCAACAAATATTAAGAAAAATCTGGCTCAATACAGATATGATAATGATTGGCGTGAGGCGATAGCTATGCAAATGGTTAGTTATTACGCTATTACGAATTGCCACATAAGGAAATAATATGGAAGATGGCTGATTAAATAAATGCTGGAACTGTATATTAACGTTTTCGGTTTCAACAGTTTCATATTTATGTTTCTCATTAAGTACTTATTCTATTTTATACCATTTATCGTTCAACATGGCCATGGCCACCGCCAATACCAAGGCGAAATGAAGGAAAATGCGTTTGTTCTAACTGTACTCAAAATGTTCGAGTATATCGCTTTAACTATATTCATGAGCTATGTCATTACATATGAATTTTAAGTGGAATTTTACGTTTTTCAGAATGCTACTTTCAAGTTCACGTTATCAAAATAGGTAAGAGTAAGAGTTTGATAACCATAATTTGTGTATAGTAAGTAATAGACGTCAAACGTGCAATATCTAGAAAGTTAATAATCATTATTTTGCAAAATTTCAAATAACGCCTAATGAGATTCACGCAAATCACTAAAAATGTAATACATACGCTTTCGTAAACCGACGAGAACGTGAGACGTAATTCTTAAGTGTTGTGTGTTGATGACACTGACCTGATTTCAAAAAAGTTTTCCACAGACTTGCTATCATATTGGATTTTCCCTTTCAATGCCCCCAATCTTTTTATATAATCATTATTAATTATTGGACCTCCTCCAGATGGTTTGTAATCCATTCCATAGAAATTCAATCCAACTAAAATCTTCTGCCTGGAGTCATAATCATCTGTCAATGCAGTGGTGCATTTATTTACCCATTCGATTGGTGCACTTGGACCTCAAAACAGAACCAAACTAGAATATTATAAATCAAAGATTTATTGACTGGTCTACCTGGCCTATGGACATTGGAATAATCATAGGTCATTAATGAAAATGCAGTCACATGATCTTGGAGCTTGTAAAAATCATGTTCTGAAAAGGCAACATCCTCCCCACGAATGGGTGGCACTGGAATAATGAATTGTAGATTTTCCTTCAACAGAATCTTTCCCATTGTCTGCATCAGGTTGATAAGCAAATTCTGCTTAACATGACCAGCAAGTATAGACCAAACTTCAATGACAAATCCATCAAATTTCCACTTCTTAGCACATTTCAAAAGTGCTGACATTAATGCTGCAATCTCCTGCTTATTTGTTAGTAGTGTAATAAAATCAGTGCCTAGCCAGTTATCAAACAAAACTCTGGGAACGATTTTAACTCGAATCTGTTCTCCATTCCGCTTAACATCTTGCATCCACTTGTAATCAATATCTTGGAGACCAAACACCTCATAATTTAATGAGCCTTTGCATTTGATCTGCAGCCAGACTGGACTCACATGTGTGAACTTGTTTGCAAAGATCTTGGCAATATAATAACCCTGATCATTCCACTAAAAAAAATTTCAATAACCATGCTAAGTGTAAATTATATAGTTGAACTACTGACAGGTGTTACATATCCCAGGACCATTCCATGGAAATTGCGAGTACTTGTGTTGGCTGCATATGCTTGATATTTTGCAAGGATATCGCCTGCAGTTGGATGACTCATAACTAAATTAGCATCAATAACATTATAGTTTTGCGGCCCTTTTATACTTGTTGCACTTCTTTTGCTTGTTCTTAATTTTGGAGTTAATGTTGCATTGATTTGTGTAATCAAAAATATCACGATGAGCAAGCATGACCGAAAGCTATCTAATTGTATTAATAACATTATACTAATGATTTTAATTGATTAACGGTATCCCCTCCAAAGAATTGAAACCCTTCAGTTATTTACATTAAAATCCACGCGATTGTCGTCGTCCTATAGTCAACTGTCATCCTCTGTCATCCACTTACTTGTGCTTACTTGTGCTCCGTCTCTCTTGCTCACTCACTCTCTGTAGTGCTGTCTTCCTCAACAAATCAAATCGTTTGGGGGCGCTGGTATCGACGGGAACGAGTGTCAACGAATGTCTTATGTAAATAATTCCTACTGCTGTGCGGGGTATGTGTAAGCATTGTCTATAATTTTGAAACGTGATATGAACGCGTTGGTAAATTTGCAACGTTAATATGCGAGCTGGTGGACAGCCGCAGTAAGAAATTTGGGCCGTCATTTTCAATATTATTGTGATTTTTGTGACTCGGCAGAATAATAGGATTGCAACATCATGATGGAGCCATCATTTACACGAAATGAAATCATCGGATTTGTGGTGCGTTTATCGCTCGTAAGTGCCGTGACTTTTTTCAGCATAAAATGGATTATGGAACGAGTTGACCCTGCCAACAAAAACAAGAAGAAAGCGAAAGAGCGGGCCGAGGAGGCACTCAGAAAGTACGTAACCAAACCTTATTTGCACCAGGACCTAATCAATAAATGAACTTGCACATTGTTTTTATTGAAGGCTCGCAAGCAACGGAAACCCGCCGGTGACACTGGACAAGCTAACGCACTACGAAATGCTTATTGCACAAAACATCATAAATCCACAAGACATTAAAGTGACATGGCATCACATTGCTGGGCTTGACAACATAGTTGAGGAGCTTCGCGAAACCGTCATCTTGCCCATTCAACGGCGTGAGCTCTTCAGTGATTCACAGCTGACGCAACCGCCAAAAGGTGTACTCCTGCATGGACCCCCTGGTTGCGGTAAGACGTTGATTGCAAAGGCGACTGCCAAGGAAGCAGGCACCAGCTTCATTAATTTGGATGTATCGATATTAACGGACAAATGGTATGGTGAAAGTCAAAAGCTTGCAGCAGCTGTATTCAGTCTAGCCATGAAACTGCAACCATGTATTGTCTTCATTGATGAGATCGATTCCTTTCTGCGTGCACGTAACAGCACCGACCACGAAGCTACAGCCATGATGAAAGCACAGTTCATGTCATTCTGGGATGGCCTCATCACTGATCCTAATTGCACGGTCATTATTATGGGTGCCACAAACCGGCCGCAAGACTTGGACGCAGCTATCCTGCGTCGCATGCCCGCCACATTCCATGTTGCGATGCCAAACGTCCAGCAGCGCGAGGCAATTCTAGCGCTAATCTTGGACCATGAGCCCATCGAAGATAACTTTGACCGCATGAAGCTCGCTCGTATTACCGACGGATTCTCCGGATCGGACTTGCGGGAACTTTGCCGCAATGCGTCCGTATATCGTGTACGCGATTACATGCGAAATGCGGGCCGTAGTCGAGCTGGCCTGGAGCCGAGCACGTCTCCTCCGGTAGTCGCCAGCGCTGATTCGGAAGATGAATTTCATGACGCTTTGCGTCCGATTACCATGGACGATATGATGGCCTCCTTCAAGAAGATGCGCGAGTCCAAGATGCAATGTGGAACGCTGCCACTTCATATTCGCATAGACTAGCATCCGCTACCGATCGTAGAACGCTACTTAGCTAATCTCGACGAATATATCGAACGCTCCCGCGACTTCGCCAAGTCGTTCCAACTAGCCCATCGCCAAACGCGGTCAGCCGCCAGCGATTAGCGAACTGTGGCTCGCGATTATTTCTCCAATGTGTTGGTGTTGTTGTTCGAGTGCTTTTGGATTCTCGTGTTATTTCATGTCACATCATTTACGAACAACTATTAAGACAAATATATAAATTAATGTTGAGTATTTCCAAGCGTTGCGTATATTATTCGTTGTTGAACTTTGCGACCGTAAGAGCCCGGATATAATGGCAGATTGATTACTTATTTGCTTGGTGCAAACAATTGTAAAGGTTGTGGAATAGTTGATTCTTTTTCGTTTGAATTGTTGGTTCTTAATTATGAATGGTTGTATGAGCAAAATAATGTTAATTCATGCTGCACTTTTAATTTACGTGTATATTTGCATTGAGTAACCCCTATGAAAAGGTACTTTTGTTCTTGATTGTACATGCTCGCGGTTTTTCCATGTTTCCCTACAGCATGGCATGCATATTCTTATGAATTGCAAGAGTCCTGAGATAGGCGGTAATTTGAATTCTACGCTGCCCTCTGTTGATTTTCATTTAAAATATATTCCATCGCGTGCATAAATAAACACTTAATACTTTGTATATACATACAATTGAATAATTAAACCGATTTCATCTTTTAAAGTTTAAAAGATGAAATTGAAGTATTCGGTCTGAACACATCCTTAACTAGAAGGGTTGTTATTAGTTGGGTGAGACTACACGAATTATCAATTCCAGATTTAAAATGTCATCTTTTGCAGTAGTAGCATAAAATGCAAGAAAAAAGGGCTCATGAAGGAATGATGAAAAGCGGGGAAAGCAGCGTGGTTTTCAAATTGTACCAATTTAAGTAGAGGCGTGGCGGCTATCCTATTGGTCACGACTTGTTGCTAGCAACGCCGTTTTGAATTTCCCGCGTCTCATGCGACCAAGGCGAGTAGTTTCCCGTGCTTTACATGTTGAGGGCGCGTGCTCCGTGAATCTCTTTTGAGAGACGGTTCCATCTTGATCACATGTGAGTACAGCAACTTGAATCATTATTTGCAGTTGAAATTAGTAAGATTCGTCGAAATATAGCAAACATTCAATTATCGTGAGTACGTATCATCATTAATTCGATTTTGTGCATCTGGCTAGTGATTTTCCCGTGCGCATTGGTTCGATTTTATTTCTTTCTGTGGAATGCGCTCCGATGCGGTATATTCGCGCCATGTTGCATAGATTTATCGCTCATTCGCGTTCTTGTGTACGAAGCGCTGCAAGCAGAGGCAATTGTGTTGCGACGATGATCACCAAGATGGGCGTTATTTAGCTATCCGAAGAGTCATGCATGTCCTGGACACGCCGGATCGTGGCAAATTTTTGGTTATAGTTTGAGTGTCCACATGTTGCCGCGTGGCCATTAGCTGCGAGGGGGCTCTGCTGCAGTTGTCGCACGTCGCCGTTGGCCGCATATCGTATACCGCTAGTTCAGACACTTAGTTGGCACCAATTCGGCGTCGAACACGTTGACTAAATTGTGCTTCTGATTCACAGATTGTAATTTATTTTGCTGGAAGCTACGATCACATTTACGAAAACACTTTGACACAATGGCTGATATTGAAGAAACCCACTTTGAAACTGGTGATTCCGGTGCCTCTGCGACTTATCCTATGCAATGTTCGGCTTTACGTAAAAACGGATTCGTCATGCTCAAATCCAGGCCTTGCAAGATTGTTGAAATGTCTACCTCAAAAACGGGCAAGCATGGTCACGCAAAAGTTCATTTAGTTGGCATTGATATCTTCACAGGTAAGTCTTGCCCATTTGTTTACTTGTCCAACTCGCTTCCAACCGATCTGATCGCTAATGACTTTCTTGTTGTGGCATGTGGCTGCGCTTTCTCAAAATGTAGAAACCACGTGTTGTTTTCTTTACATTCGTAATGTTATTAGCTACGCGTTGTTTTTAAGCATAACCAAGTGACTAAGTCATGCATGCGCTTTAATCAACGACTTGAAGTTATCAGCAGTTTCACTTTACGTGTTGGCGATTAGTGTACTAGCGAGAATCGCTGAATCAATTGTTTAATTTTCCGATCGTTATTCTTGGAATGCAGGAAAGAAATATGAGGATATTTGCCCATCAACTCACAACATGGACGTGCCACATGTGAAACGCGAAGATTATCAACTTACTGACATTTCTGATGATGGTTACCTTAGTCTCATGTCCGACAACGGCGAGCTCCGTGAGGATCTGAAAATTCCTGATGGTGATGTAGGCTCCCAATTGCGTTCTGACTACGATGCTGGTAAAGATATTCTTTGCACAGTGCTTAAATCGTGCGGTGAAGAGGTAAGCACACTGGTTCTCGCGTGTTCCGCAAATTTCTTCATGCACGCAAAACTTTTAATAACTTGTTCGATTCTTCCACACACAGGTTGTAATTGCTGTCAAGACAAACACTGCCTTGGACAAATAATGGCTGGCACATTCTCCCTCGTTTATAATAATAATAATTAATACAGCATCGAGGGCGTTATGATAACAACTTCAAAAATTGCAATGATAAACATCAACTTCAGGACCCATGTATAAACAAATATTATATGCTTCAACTATTATACAAGACGTCATCAGTTATATTTACATCTAGCGCTCGACGCCGCACCGTTTGTTTGTGGGGGAGTTGTTCAACAGAGGCGAGCGTTTAGTTGTTTTAATGATCTACTACCAATTTTTACAGTGTATTTTTGTTGACACTTTATATTCTTAAAAAAAACATCAACAGCTCTGGTGAATAAACAAAGGATGATTATTTTAAAGAAATAGCTTGCTTATCAACATGACGCGAACGGTGTGTTGTACGTTCGACTTGATTGGTTATATCTTTATCCATTTTTTTTGGGGTATATTATACATTGTTTCGAATTTGACATTTTCTACTCTAGTACTGTTAATCAGTTTATGCGACTAAAGTACCCATTCCAAAGTTACACACACTACTAACTTAGATGCATAGATCAAATTGTTCAAGCTGTGTAGACACACAACATCTGTGTTAGCGAAATTCAGCCATTGTAAGACTCGACGACTATAACGAATAGACTAACACTTATTATACGGGAGCACTGGTTCAGCTAGTTGATGGCGAAAAGCGAGCGCTGCAACATTTTCCTACTGCCTAAAACTTATATTATGACAAAATGCCAATATGATGAACTTAAATGCAAGCTGGAAGACAGACGATATGTGCGTGCATTGCATCGCTCGCTTTTCGGTAACTGACAGCAAACCGTGGAAAAAGCTATCTGCAAACAATTAAATAACTGCTACAACACTCATTATGTGTACAATAACATTACATGTTTTTCTTTCCTAACTAAATGCGATTGTTTCTTATCATTGAATATGAATTAAACATTGTGCCTATTTAGTAACACAATTGACAAGATGATGAAGGAGATGAGGGGGAACTTAGGAATACGTAAATATGCATGAATAATTTGGAAATTACTGAACAATTGAAGGCAATAAAATTGACAATTTCATTTAGGCGTTGATCTTTCCAAGTCCCGCCTCGTGCTGAGCGTATTCCCTCATCGTTAAGCAGCAGGTGATCAAATCAACTTTTTTACACACGATATGCGAAATGACCGGTCGCGTGGTGCAGCCGACTGCGGTGCGCTAATCAATCTGAAACGAGACGACATTGTCAACGCACCACCGGGTAGCAATTGATTTTTGCGTAATGGTAAATTTCGCGCCACCCGCCATAAGGAACGTGCATAAAATTTGAAGGAAGGAAGCATGGTAATGCACTGCGCGGCCCAATCACGCTCTCGCAATACGCGCGAGCGCGGCCGATTATGCGGTTCCGCGCTCGGCCAAGATTGCTTTCGGTTTGCAATTGCTGTCTATGTCGTCTGGCGTGGTGTGTGCATGCGCGCTTATTCATGTATTTATTGTTGTTGTCGATATCGCAAAATTCAAACACCTCGTGCTCCAATCTCGTGGATTTATAGTGGATTTTTGCGCAAGTAGATCGCCCGCGCCGTAGGTGGTTCGCGTGCGTGAATCATGGTTATACGTGAACCGAAATAGAATTGTTGTGTATTTATAAATCTATGCAGCCTGAATTATGTTGCCGATCACAAATCATGCGATATTCAATCACCATCAGATCAAAGTGGAGCCGATCACCTTCTATCAGAATCAGCCACCGTCGACGATCCACCCACTGCCGCAGACGTACAGGGCAACGGAGCATGTAAGTGATCCTGCAGGCCAGTACCCATTGCAGTGCCGGCTAGCACTCGCTGCAGATGGTCGGACATCATCATTCCGTATTGTATTTGCAGTTGAGCCTGGTGAGCATCCCGTCCGTGCCGGGGGGATGCACGATAAAGGATGAAGACATGTCGGAGAGCACGGTGAGCGTGGACACTCCGTCGTCAAATGCGAGCACGCCGCCAACGAATAAGACCCAGACATGCAAGGTCTGCGGTAAACGTTTGTCTTCGTCTTCGTCGTACTACGTCCACATGAAGCTGCACTCCGACAACAAACCGTTTCAATGCACCGTCTGCGAAGCAGCGTTTTGCCGCAAGCCATACCTGGAGGTACATATGCGCGTGCACACCGGCGAACGGCCCTTTCAGTGTGATCTCTGCCAGAAGCGTTTCACGCAAAAGTCCAGCCTTAACACCCATAAGCGGGTCCACACCGGTGAACGCCCGTACGCGTGCGAGATTTGTGATAAGCGCTTTGCTGTTAAGAGCTACGTAATCGCGCACCGCTGGTCGCATGTGTCTGATCGGCCCATCTCTTGCGACCGCTGCCAGATGACTTTCACGTCCAAGTCCCAATACGCACTCCATCTACGCAGTCACAATACCAACCGCTGCTACGAGTGTACCGTCTGCGGGAGAACATTCGCAAAAGACAGCTACCTGATTAGGCACCACTATAGAGCGCACTCTCAGGATCCGTTCACCCTGACGCAGGGCACAGTGCGTGGCGCGCCGGCAAAGTAAACTCGCAGGTGATAAAGAGGCTATCTGTGGCCTCATCGAATTCGTTATGCGGTCGTCTGAAACGGGCCCTCATCTCCGACGGCTAGGATAGTGCATGCTGATATATGCAATTTATCTGGTTCAACAATACTGGCTGTTTGTTCGACGACAAATGCAATTTTACTTTGTCGTCGTTTAATTATTTATTATGAGTATTAATTTATCCTAGTCGCGCTACTTTGTATTAATGTTTTTTTGAATTTATATTCATTTGGTTGGCTTTGTTTGTTTGATTCATAATTATCATCTCAATTCGCTGTGTTCATAACCGTTTCGTATCTATCGCGACGGAAAGTAATAAAAAATAATTTGTATCATTGGCGTTTAAAAGTACAAATCAACATAATATTTTAGATTTTGAGTCGTGTAACTGTAATATTTGCAATAATTTACAAATACTGAAGTTTTAACTTGTACAGTGTAATATTAGAAACATTTGATTTGCCGGTTCGAATCATGTCTATTAGTAGAGCGGTCTTACGATGCCATTACGGAAAGTTTAAACATCCTTTAAACAATTTGAATCCGAACACGCAAACCATGTCTCCTCTCCAACTTAGATATAAGCAAATACTATGTATTATAAGACTAGTTTGTATTAGACGAGATTGTCGGAACAGAACAAGATTGCTGCAATGCTCCTAAAAATACGTTAAATCTATAGTTTTATTGAGCAGCAAGAAATGACTAGAGCTTTGTAAGTTATCGATAGTCTTAGAAACAAATGAGGTGCTTAACTATGTAATTATTATACACGGAAGAAAGGTGTTGAAATTAAATTATTTTTCGTACAATGAACGTAATTAGTCATAATTACATTATTATCTACTTATACAATATCTATATTATAAATCAAACATTGTGGCAATTTAAACGCCTATGGAGCGAAAGGAGCGAATATGCTCGTTTGATACACCTACCAAAAAGACTTGAACATATGATGAATTTAGTTGAGTTAAACCTACTACTTGGATAGTTTTAGACTGAAATGTTCGATTGGATATGTTTTATTATCTTGCATCGTTATAAAAGTTTTATTGTTTAGATGCGTTGTTTATGTACTGTAGCCGTATTTAGTCCGTTAGAAAATGTGAGAACACGTACAACTGATGACATACGGACATATTTTGCATATGATATTCATAGATGTATATGCTTTTGCAAACAATATACACGTTGTACGTATTTATATATCAGTCCCAGCATTGTTGATTATTCATTCTCGTTAGCTGTTTAAACTTGGCGGGAATTGAATGTCATTGACAGCAGCGCAATCTGCGTTAATCTCCATTACGCGGTTGTTTACATCGTTTACATTTTTAGACATTGAGCCGCACTGTGATATCATGTGTCCGGTGCGTTAAGTGCTTATTCGAAAATCGATTTAAAATTACACCATCAAAATAGTGCGTGCGCAATAAACTGATAAAAAGTTGTATAGTGAAAGCATTGTCATTGACACATCCCAGTTGCATAGAAGGCGACCTGGGCAGAGTGGAACGCAGTGATTGAAGCAGGGATGACCAACAAGGCAGGAGCCACGTTGGAAGTGTCGACTTGTCAGCTTAATATTTGTGTATATGCGAACGCCGAAAAGAGTAAATGATTGTGCCAAGTGAAGTAAACGCTGTATTTTTGTTCAGATAGGTAAGTAGTAACGTCCGCAACGGTAAGAACTTCACACACTCGTAGTAGACGTGGCCCAAGATGATCATCAAGGACCTGGAGCGAACCGCGAATATCGCCTGGTCACCGGCGAATTTGTCCCAAATTTATTTAGCTGCAGGCACAGCTGGCCAGCAGTTGGATGCTTCATTTAATACCAATGCATCCCTGGAGATTTTCTCACTTAACCTAAATGAGCCAGGCAGTGAGATGGAGTTAACCGTCGGTGTGGCAAGCGACAAACGATTTCACAAGCTTGCGTGGAGTTCGCATGGTGGCGAAGCAGGAACAATTGTGGGTGGTTGCGAGGGTGGCGAGTTGCAGATATATGATGCTGCAAAGATGCTGGCAGGAGATGGCGGCCTGATTGGCAGGCAGGAGAAGCACACAGGTGCTGTGCATTCACTTGATTTCAACCCATTTCAAGGTTATCTGCTAGCATCTGGGGCCGCTTCCTCTGAGATTTTCATTTGGGATTTAAATAACTTGAACTCGCCAATGACACCCGGCTCAAAGTCACAGCCGTTTGAGGATATCGTCAGTATTCAATGGAATCGACAGGTTGAACACATACTGGCCTCGACGTTCGCCTCCAAATGTGTAGTTTGGGATTTGCGTAAAAACGAGACGATCATTAAGCTGACCGATACGGTGTCTCGTGTGCGTTGGAAGGTGGTTGCGTGGCATCCGGAGGTAGCTACACAATTGTGCCTAGCATCTGAAGAGGATCAATCACCTGTGGTGCAATTATGGGACTTGCGATTTGCTACATCTCCTTTAAAGACTCTTGAAAACCACCAACGTGGCGTACTCTCCATGGCCTGGTGCAGCCAAGACGCCGATTTACTAGCCACGGGTGGCAAGGACAACCGCATTGTCTGCTGGAATCCGAATTCTAATCAATCCGGTGGCGAAGTTCTCTCAGAAGTAGCTCGCACGAACCAGTGGAGTTTTGATATTACATGGTGCCCGAAGAACCCAGCGCTTTTGGCATCACCTAGTCTGGCAGGCCACATTTCAGTCTACTCAGTGCTAGGTGGCAAGGGCCAACAGATTCAAACGACCAATAAGATTGCAGACAGCTTTCCTGGCATGGATGCCGGCGATTATGTACAGGCTCCTCATCAGCAGGCTTGTTCATTGCCGGTTAGCACAGACTTGAGCAAGGCTCCTAAATGGTTGAAGAAGCCGGTTTCAGCGACATTCGGAGTAAGTCGTATTGAAATGTTGTTACCAGCTATCCTCATATCTGCTTTATATTCATTCCAGTTCGGCGGGAAATTAATCACCTTCGATCACGATAAGTCTGGGCAACAGCACCAAGTGAATGGACAGGGCAATTATGTACCACGTAGAGTTTATATTAGTCAAGTGGTGACTGAAACTGCGTTTGTCAAGAAGAGCACTGAACTGGAGCAAGTGTTGGAGTATGGCAATTTTACTGGTAAGTTCATCGTCAAAGAGAATATTTTAGATACACATCTGCCGGGTTTTAGATTATTGCCGTAGTAAAGCGGATGCTACATGTGATCAACACACTCGCTTCGTGTGGCATTTCCTCAAAGCTAATTTTGAACCGAATCCTCGTACTGAATTGTTGAATCTATTGGGATATAAGATTGAAGATGCAAATATGCGGCTTGCTCAGCACGTCCCACGAACTGATGTCGTACCTGACTTAAATGAGCAATGCCCACCAGACAGAGTAAGGAGAATGATACGAATTTCATCAGTTCATTTAAATTCTTTTATTCGAAATCTAACAGATTGACTCCGAAGATGTGTTTGCGAAAATACAAATTCAGAATTTGAATATAAATAATTCGGCTGCGAAGCCAGTTACAGCCGCTATTCCATACAAAATCATCACAGGTGATGAACCTGATGGCCTAATCGCCCAAGCGCTCTTAATGAACAACGTGGAGGCAGCGGCGGCGCTTTGTATCAAATCAAATCGCTACGCAGATGCGCTTGTCATTGCAATGACTGGAGGACCCGAATTGTTTCATAGAATTCAAATCAAATATTTGGCTCAGTGCAAGGGCTATGTGTCTTCGCTAATCTCAGCCCTTGTAACCGAGGACTGGGCATCAGTTATTCGGAATTGCGACGTCGAAAGCTGGCGTGAAGCTTTGGCAGCAGCCCTCACGCACGCCTCTGACGACGATTTACCGTTGCTGTGTGGTAAGTTTCGTATTTTTAAACATATAGCTATGGTCATGCAAGCGAATGAATTACATTATTCTAAAAACAGAGTTAATGGGAAACCGTTTGGAAGCGGAGAATTTGGTAAACGGTGATGCCAAGTTGCTGGAGGATGCACAACTCTGCTTTATTTGCGCTGGCAGTTTCGATAAGCTAGTGAAGGCGTGGCGCATTAACGATAATCAAAGTGTGGATGATCTGCAGGGTTTCGTTGAATTGATTACTTTTCTTCAGAAGTCTGTGGAAAGGCAGGGCAGACGAGTTGAAATCAACGGCGAGTTGGCACAGTTGTTATCGAAATACGCTATGCTCCTTGCGTCCCAAGGGAATCTGAGCACGGCTCTCTCTTACTTGAGCACATCATCAAATGATCCACACGTCACGGCATTGAAGGAGCGCTTGCATGTTGCATTGGGCCAGAAACCCGCGTACGGTGGTATGATGAATAGAAGTCGCCGTGATACTGGACGATCATCAATTTCTTCCACTCGCGCGTATCCGCCCGCTGCAGCGGCGCCGAAGCAATTTAATACTGGTCTGCCAAATGCAAACACACCACAGGCTTGGACTCAGCCACTGACTAGCCAGCCGTCGTGGCAACCGCAATCGATGCATTCTCCGATGCCACAGCAGACATCTGTTGCAGGTGTTTCTTCGCCTTGGCATACGCCAGCCTCTGCCGTACCGTCTCCAGGCACGCAGTGGGCCCCTGTTGCGCCACCTGCGAATTCGCAACCGTCTCTACCCGGAAGCGTTGGCGCGACAGGGTTACCAAAGAATAAATACATTGTTGATCCGTCGGTGCAGACTGGTGGTTACGGAATGCCAGCTATGCGGAACAACTTTCCTTTGGCCCAGCAAGTGTCTGTTCCCCAGGTGAGTCTGCTGACGCCAACCGGCTCCTTTGGGACTTCATCAGTTGGAACACCAATGTTCAATCCGCCAGAGGTTGCACCGCAACCATTGTTATCGCAATCACTCGGCGAGATGCCGATGTCGGTGCCTACATCAATTGCACCAGTTCCGAACCACGCGCAGGCTGCGATGAACGCCCTCCCGGCACATGCCGCTGCAGGCTGGAATGATCCACCGGTATTGAGTAAATCAGCCAAACAGGTAGAGTACAAATGCGCTGTGCGCTCGCTCAACTTTTCTCAATTTGCATTTATTCATCAAGCTAGACAATGTACGGAGAAAATCGAATGTATGCCAAGCATTCCGGACTAAGATTGTGGAAAAAACTTTCAGAAGAGGTATTCGTGCGTTGAATATTTTAACGATTTTCGCACAGTAAAGCTTCTTCAACAAGTACTGGTCTAATTAATGCGTGTTTATTTTGTGTGTGATAATGACAATGATCATCGATAGCTAAAGTGTCTTGGCTAAAGTGCGCTTAATGTTTTCAGCCAGCAAAATCTGACATAAACGTACGTCAAGATGCCATAACGCATCCCATCTTTGGCACCGCTCCCGTTCAGCATATACCCACCAATGGGTATATGGATGATCCAAACATGCCAATGCCGCCGCGCGATCCTTTCAATCCATACATGAACCGGCCACAACAGCCTTTCGATTCACCGGCTTATACGCCCCAAACGTATACCTTCAATAGAAACGCTGTAATGCAGCAATCACAACTTGGGTCTCAATGCGAGGCAGCAGCCCCTCTGCAATCGGCTATGGAGCCACCACCAAAACTGCCTATACCAGAGGAACATATCCACATGCAAACTGTGCTCAACGAGTTACGAGTTCAGTGCGGTCGTGCGACTAGCAACCCGGTTCGTATGCCCACACCTTAGCATAGGAAGTTTTAAAACGTTTTAGTTTTGCAGCAAACAAAACGAAAGATCGAAGATGTTGCACGCAAATTGGAAACTTTATATGATCTACTACGGGAACACAAGGTTTGATTAACTATTTGTTAAAGAAAAGAAGCTCAGTTTATTTAATGAAATAACATTGTAGCTGTCTTCGAGCAGCTTGGCTGGGCTGCACCAAATTATTCAATCGATTCAACATGGTGATTATACGGGGGGACTCGCCATGCACGTTCAAATGGTCTCCGGTCCTGATTTTGCCCAAATCGCCGGTTTCATGCCAGGTATAAAAGTTCTCATGCAGTGCGCAATGCAATTAGGGGTTTACCTACGATGAATGATTGAAACTAATGCATGATGTCCATCATCTTTATCTATTATCGCAAAATAATTGGATATACTACTTATATATATATATATATTAAAGAAGAAATAACCACAAAGACTCGTTTGCTTAGCGTATTGTATTGCATGAAATTATTTATTATTTACTGCAGAAACAGCAGATCATCAGGACTACACATAAAAGACAGCTGAAGAATGATTTGATTAAACAATACAAAGAATAGTATAAATATGTGTATAATAAGTATTACGGAGCGGAGCAAAAGGTCGACTTGACGTACTCTGTTGCGCGCCCGCTTAATCAATGCCAATTCGACACACGTCATCAATCAAGTTGGTTCCGATGCAACATCGCCTAACGAAGAGATACGTTCGCAAATCGGCAATTACAAGCAATTGACCAATTATGGAACTAAAACTCTCGTCGATGGTACTTATCTGGATCGAAGTATGAAGTAACCACAACCCTATTTGAGAACTTACGTCCCGTCAAAGTTTGCTGCGCCTTCTGACAATCCAGCACGCTATTAAATTCAACAAATACTTTACCGCAGCCCGGAACTTCTACGCCTTCAATAGGCCGTGGAATTTCTATGCTGCGCACAACACCATATTTGTTGCACTCTTCCTTGATATCCTCGAGTATGTCCTCGTATTCCTCTTCATCCTTTAGCTCGTCGGGTGTGACCATGTTGAGGAGGCAGAGTACTTCGGTGGCCGGTCCGGACGCACCAACGAGACTCAAGCCCGGCACCTGGATCTGCACACTGGGAACGATCGTATTGTTCTTTGCGCCTACGCTTGCCCTTTGAACGATAAGTTTCTTATCCCCTAACTGCATGCCGTTTAATCCAGCAATTGCCTGGAAAGAGGGCAAAACAGTTGTTTAATAACCAACCAATCAAGCATTAGTTCGCGCCGCCTTACCTGGTCTGTCATTGAAATATCAATGTACTCTGCGAACGCGTAACCTTTGCTAAGTCCTGTGGCTGAATCCTTCACCAGGTTGAAAGCTCGTAACTGCCCGAAGGACATTAATAGTTCTTTTACCTAAGGAGGAAACGAGAGTTAGTCATTATGTGATGCGGAAGCATAGATGTGACGAGTCGTCCTCCGTCTAACAAAATTGAGCACGCGGACCGATCCAAGCAGTTCGGTTCAATTATTGAAACAATTGCGCGATGCTGATTGGAACGTGCGCTAACAAAAGACGATCGTTACCACGGAAACGAAGTTTAAAGGTTCTTTAATTGTTTTGCAAACTTGCAGAGCCCGCGCTCACATGCGACGCCGATCCGGTCAAGCTCGCGACCGCATAGACTGATAGAATCCAATCCGTTATTCTGCTGCCCTAACAAGCGAAGTGAGTTACACTACGGCAACTATAAGATCCGAAGCGACAGGTTTAATTCAGTATTAGAATTGACGATTCGACGGACTGAAAAATGATCCACGTTCAACGAAATGACTGCGAATGTTGACGTTTCGAAGTCAATGTGCAAGTTTTAATTGTTGAATCGGCAGGGATGGATTGCAGCCCGTCGCAGTTGCCTAAATGTAAACGCTGGGAAGAAATGCAGGTGCAATTGATGAATGTACGAGAAGTAAAGTAAGTAGATTGATATGAGCGCGCTTACAGTCCTCGCACGTGCGTACGTTTGCTATCGATTCGGCTTTTTTGTTTGTTTTGGCAGTAATGAGCTGAAAAGATTGCTGAAAAATTTCAACGACAGTAGTATCACTGAAATACAGACACTGCACGCCCTCTAAAAGAGAAAAATTAAAATGCATAACAAATAAAAATCAAACAATAATTCATAAAACACGAAGGATCTATTATTGTTTCCTGCAAGGCTTTATCGCTAAGTATAAAATGAACGTGTTTGGTGTATACGTGCGTTGAATTAAACCTGGAAAATTGAGTAAAAAGAACCTGGAAACGTATTGAATGCGAACGAACGCTCATTGCCACTATAAAAGAAAACCTGAAAGATCACCGCGCGTTTCACTTTTCTTTTGCCTCGTTTCGATTCTGCTCCCAATTAACGCCATTGCTATGTGCGTATGGTAACTTGATTTTTCGTTCGATTGTTTGTTCTCAACTTTAATACGGCGCTAAAATACGAGTGTGGGAACTGCAATGAAAACGAGACGTACCTGGTCCTCGTTCAAATAATTTGGCAAACCCCCTATAAATATCTTATGTGGTGAATCTGGAACAACTGTGCTTATTACGCCCGCTGGAACTGAAAGAGCGCTTTCGGCCATTCCTGGCATCGGCTGATAATCGTGCGGCCTACGAATTTTTAAGCTCTGTCCTGCAAACGTAAATCACAGAAATCACAGCGGCATTCGGCGAAATCAATCCATACATTGTGCCAATCATCTTCAGTGCACTAGGGCGAAATAGCAAACATGCATTACTCTTGGGGGCATACCTTTAAAATTGATGCCGTCGAATGCCATAGCTTGCGTCGTTTCATCAATAGACCTAAATTCCAAAAACGCAAAATTTTTGTCCAAGTTGATCTGACATGCCAGAACTGGGTTACCAGCTGCCTGCGCAAGACCGCTCAGGTGCATTTGTTGATTGAAAAACTCCATCATTTCTTCTTCAGTAACTCCAAAAGGTATATTGCCAACGTAGAGACGGCGCGCCTGCCGCGTTATTGTTGAACCTACAACGGGAACGGCAGCCTGCGGCGTGTCCGCGACTATATTCGCGGGAATTTGACCGGCGGCTTGCATTGCTTTGTACTGAAGCGGTGTTATGTGCTCAAAGCCGGGCGGCGGCACATCCCAATACAGACTAGGTTTCCTTCGTCTGGAGTGGCCCGTACCTTTATGTCTGGAACTAAGTCGACATCGATACGTCAGCAAACACTACGCCCTTTCTTTACACATTCCTGTAAATTGCTTACCCCGATCTACTTCTTCTACGTTCCCTTCGATCGCGACTTCTTGAGCGTGATCGGCGCCTATGTTCCCTAGATCTAGAACGCCGTTTCCGGTCTCGGTCTAAATCTATGTAGTCCACTATTAGTTGACAGTGCACGTAATCAGCTAATAATATTTAGAGACTTACCCTTGGAATCTTCGCCCATTGCAAGCACTTTTCACTCAGGTTACGCACTTCTCGTACGCGGTAGGCCACGATACAATGGCGTCAAAATCCCACAAAAGCGGTTCGTGCCTTAATAGTATAGTGCCTTAATCACTAGGCTCACAACGCTCACAAACTTGCGCTCGCTTGCGATCAAGGAGAGCGTTGTCATTGGTTGGCATGTACCGTAGTCATGTCCATCTGTCAGCTATACAGTTCAACCAACGGTAACCAACGTTATCAGTAGATGACTGTATATAACGTTGGATGTGGGTTTCGTCGAGTTTTATTTCGATTTTTAAAATTATATGTCTAATTCATCGTTGTAGAATCATGTATACACATGGTTTCAACGCTCAGTGACGGACTACCATGCTCGCAATGTTCTTAAATCGCATGAGGTCCCTTCAAACTATTGCTCATCTGCCACGTGAAGTCGAGTTCTCTAATTCATGTGAGTCATCTTTTATATATGGATACATACAATAATAAAGTTTCGGCTAATTCAGGTGGTTCAAGCGGATTTCATGCAAAGATTAGAAATATCAGAAAATGTTCAACATGTTTAATAAACCGGATCCAAAAGGTTGATAAAATATATTATGTCTGTCTATGTAAAATATATCAAATATTGTTTATATATTGGTCTTACCAAAGAACAACAAAGGCAGGTGGATAGGTCACTGAAGAAGGCTACAAGGGATATTGAACGTGATCGTCGCGAACTTGAACGAGAAGAGAAGAAATTGGTACATGATTATTTACAAATGTAATGTGCTGGTAGCAATAAATAGGCCTTCTTGTATCTAGGAATTGGAGATTAAAAAGTTAGCAAAAGAAGGCAACAAGGAGGGATGTGCAATGCTAGCAAAGCAGTTGGTTCAGCTGAGGAAGCAAAAGACAAGAACATATGCAGCTAATAGTAAAATACAAGGAATTAACACCCAAAGCAAGACCATGGGTGCAAACCTAAAGCTGGCAAATGCAATGGCTGTGGCTGGCAAGTCCATGAGTCAAGTTAATCAAACCTTAAATCCAGCTCAGCTTGGGGCTATGGTTTATGAATTTGGAAAGCAAGCCATGCAAATGGACATGACTGAGGAGCTTATAAATGATGCCTTTGATGATATCTTAGCTGACAGTGATGAGGAGAGCCAATCCAATGATATCATCAATCAAGTATTGGATGAAATTGGAATTGAGATTTCTGGCAAAGTAAGCACATCATACATACATATATTATTGTATAATTGTAATTCTTTTTTAGATGTCTGTGGCTCCAATGCCTGATAAAGGTGGCATAAAATCTGCACATGAAGTGAAGCAAAATGTAAAGTTAACTGATTCTGAGATTGAAGAGCAGTTGAGCAAATTACAATCATAAATAATATAAATTTTTACTGATTTTTTACGTTGTTTATTTCATTTGCATGCTATATGTACATGATTATTATCAATAGCATGCAAATGAAATAAACAACGTAAAAAATCAGTAAAAATTTATATTATTTATGATTGTAATTTGCTCAACTGCTCTTCAATCTCAGAATCAGTTAACTTTACATTTT